>OMKQ01068775.1:0-16062 GCA_900302335.1 Phycis phycis | reverse complement strand
CCGCATCTTCCCCTTGCATCTCCACACTCCACCTCCCAACCATCCCTTCATTCTTTTTTTTTTGCACAATATTCATGTGTTTGTTAAAGGGAAAGAAGGAAGAAAAAAAAAAGCCGCAAACAAAATTTATGACAGCAAAGTTGCGGCGTGAGGGGAAGTGGCCCATTGTTCTTGCCATGTCAAGCAAAGGGATAAGCAATTTTCCCACCTTTTTATCTTTCATTGTCAGAAGCAATAGGCCTCTTTATATATAGATATGAACCTTATCCCTGACTTGAAGTACTAGCTGCTGTCAGGAATATATAGAAATTGCCTCTGTTCTTTTTAATCTTGGAATCTTAACAGAGTAAACCCTCCTCTCCTCTCTCTGAAACAGCGTGTCTAAGCTGTTTCGGGTATTTAAGTATTAAGAAAACACATTGCTTTGTTTTTTTGTTTTTTGTCCTTATCTTTCTGCTGCCCAGTAATATATCCTCTACTTAACTGAACGTTCAGCGCAGCACTTTTCTCATTTTTCTCAGACTTATCCATTTGCCTGTGAGATGTGGTAATTAATTGACAAAGTATATAAGTGAAATGCTGTTAAAACAAAGTGTGCAACTTAACGGTTCTCTTTTGTGGAACAATTCTGCTGCAGCCCACTACATACACAGTTGTATTGTGTGGAAGAGGGGTTTCCATGGTCAAAACACTTAACAAGACACTGTGCACTCGACATGACTGGTACATTCAACTCCTTAATCTTTCTTTTGCAGTCTGCTAAAATAGCAAGGCATCCTTACCTTCTTTACACTTATACCAAAACTTAACATTGTTTCTAAACTTAATTAGGCAACCAATCAATCAAACTCAGCCATGGTAAAGTAGTAAAAGTTGGCTGTTCCAATTTTATTCAGTTACGTCTTTTAAAATAATGACAACGTCAGAATGTACATGTCTCCAACACACCTTTGTGGTTGTGTTTCTGACTTTCCTTTCTTTGTAGAGAGGAAATAGTAGTGCAATAACAGTAGTGCACAAACAGGCCTGGGAAAATCAGAAGTCAGGAGAGGCTTGTGCAAACCGGATTTGACTTGCGTCTTGGAGCGTTTCAAATCTAAACTGACAAGGAATTCTTTACAACATCACCTGCTTCCAGTATTGCAGTTCCCATTAGGACAAATAACCCAGTTGTGTCTCTGCATTGTTGTACAATAGCTACTGGAGGACTACTAGAAGATTCTAGATGATCAGTAGCATCTGCTATTATTACTGTACTTGCTATACTGCAATTATTTGCAAGTATGAAGACAGTACTGAGGATTTATATTCATGGAATTGATATTGCAATCTCCAAATTCCCATCCAACATATCACAAGGCTGTATTGCTTTTACATGGTTAGAGGAGCTCCACATTGGTCTCCACAACCACTGAACCATGTCCAAACTATGCTCCATCTTCTTGACATTCCCGTCCTGTCTCTGTCAGAAGATTGGGTTTTTACCAAGCTGGATGGTAATGGTTCTAAATGGTGTACTTACAAGTGGATTATTTCAAAGGCTACATGTCAGACAGATCCCTATCTAACGGGTTGGGAGCTTGACTCTGACTCGCCCGGCCTCCTGTCTGTGCATGTTGATTAGGCCTTGCTTGGTTCTCCTCTTTCCTCTCCATGCTCTTGGCCTGGCTGTGCAGACCCCGGTGTTAATGTGCCTCGTGTGATGTTAGCTTGAAGAACTGGCAGGTAAAAATGCCTAATCCTTTTCATAACAAGTCTGCGCATATGTAAATGAATTAAAAAAGGGATGAGACAGGAGAATATCTTGGATAAATGGATTAGGGATCGTCAAACGTATGGTGTTGTGTTGGTAATGTGATGAGCCAAAGAATGTTCACACATACTATGTAATGCGATGCGCAAAATAATGTATGTATATATTGGGTCTGTGAATGCGTGATAAGGAACAGTTTCCTCTAAACAGACCACAGGTGATTAGATTGTTTATGGTATCCAAAGCAGTTGGCCACTGTTTGGGATGTGTTTTATTTCCAACATGCATAATAGGATTAATTAACATTTAAGGGTGAGATCAAATGTGCCATGTGTGAAAAGATTATCAGTATTTCTGAAAGCAGTAATTTAATTGGTTTGTAAAAAAAGAAAAACAAGGCCGTGCCATGTTTGCTGAAACCCTTTTTTGTGGTGTTTAATTAAAATGAAAATATATTCCATATCCGACAGCAAAACCGCAGGAAGGTTACAACACTGACTTCAGCGAATTTCATGTTTTAAAATATTTCGTATTTGACTTATTGATTGATACGATGTGTTTGTTTCTAATGCTGGGGACTGACTATATGATTTTAGAACTCTTATATGATTCAACCACACAGATAATATGTTATGGTAAATACTGACAAGTTTGTTCCCGTAGTGTGTGGAGTGACAATTTTGAACACTCCCAACACGGCAAAACTGCACACCACCACACTAACCGATTCCATTCATGGAACAACCCTGACTTCTGACCTTCAAAACGGAAAGTCTTGCTTAACCTTCGCGACAAAACGTGACGCGAGTGTAATCCATGAATGTAAACTAACATGGTGGATGGGCTTTCTATTCGGTCACATCCATGGTTAAAATTGATACATCCATTATTGTTATTGTATGATTTTCTATAAAGAGTTGGAAATGAGGCATCTCCGTTAAAGGTACATTGTGCATAACTTGGTAGCATCTAGTGGAACGGAGAAGAAATTGAATATAATATTTATAAGTGATGTTTTAATTTAGTGAATAATCCCATTCAAAATATAAGTCATTGTGTTATCGTTACCTCACAATGACCGCTTTAGATCTACAGAGGGAGCGGAGGGGCGTATTGTCCCTGTGCTTTACCCTCTCTCTCAAAATCGTCATCAATCACATCATCACATCAAGAACCACTGCCCCACGCATACATGCCATTAGCAGTGTCCGAGAAGGTTATCCCTCTGTTGGACAGTGCCCTCGACATTAGCCGCTGTCCTGAGTTACTTTGGATTAATGAATTTTACATTTAGGTACTCCCATGTCGCATTTTAGGATAATCTTTCCTTTTGCTATTTGCACTCAGCGCTATTGGATCATATCGCTAAATACCTCCCGCTACATGGTTAGAACAGGGCCCCACTGATTTCGAGCCGTGATTGATATTATCGGGGCTGACCCGAAGACTTTTCGAGTAGATCAGATGTTTCAGATTAAATGTGTAAAAGGCACATGCAACAAGATATTTGGTACTGAATGTCGGTCCTCAGCAACGTTCTGCCCCCAACTGTTGGGAGGGGGCAAATCGGTTCTGAATCACCTCCATTAGCTTGTCTCTGTTCTCGTCATAAGGCAACTGGGAGATGTGCTTGTTAGGAGCCCAAAAGATAAAGAATAAAGAAAGAAAACAACTTGTTCAGAATCTGTGTCCTGTGACTAACAAATGCCTATAGTGCTTATCTTATTTTTCGACTTAATTTGATTTTCATTCCTCTCAGACGTCCTCTGATTTAAAGTCTCCAAATCCAAAGACATTTTGTTCACCATCTGTGTTCATTTGTGCTGTAGTATTATTAGTTGTGTAGGGTAGCTTCTAGCACACTAGCTGGGAAGAAACACGCTGCTTACTTCAAGTTTGATATCATTTTTTGTTTGCATACAAAACTTAAATCCCGTAACTTGATCAGGAAATGAAGATGCCAGAATACTAAATCCGCAGAAAGCAGAATCAAAACAAACCACACGGCATGGTCTAGCCCACGAGAGTAATCAGTTGTGACAATTGTTTTATTTAAATAGAAAAATTAACACATTTAATGGACTGAATTTGAGATAAACCTCTGCAAGTGATCTCTCTGATCCAATAGATTCTGGGGAGACAGTACTGGCTTACAATACTTAAGTTCATTTAATGGCCTGGTGCTCAATGACTGCGGTTACATAAAGAGGCACAAACAGTGCAGTCTTGAGTCTCGGTGAATTGCAGCCCTAAAATGGAGGTAGTTTGTAATTCCATCCCGGCTGGCCCTCCTTATCTTGTTTTCAGGGCGAACAAGCCCTCTAAAATGCCCACAAATGAAAAATGATTTATAAGATAAGCAAAAATAATTTGTGGGGGTCTGCATATTCACAGCTGACTTACGCCATTATCCAAGGGTTTCATTTGCATTTTAAGCAGCATATCATGGTCAAGGACTGTGTGTACTTCCTCCTACAAGCCCATGGAGCATTTCAATGAGATTACTGTCGGCGGGAAGAGATGGGGCCCTATTGATTAGGTGCACAACCTGACCCGTGGTGCCAGTAGATTAGCAATCATTCAAAGCCTGTAGCTTCAAAGGTAACCGTGACTGCCATCATATGCCCAAAATGAATTGGAACAAAAGAGCGAAGCAATTTTATGCATAACCATCGGTGGATGGGCATTAATGGGCTAATTAGCCTTGCCAGATAAGGCGATTCTGTTCTGTATGCAAGTTTAAAAGGAAGGCAAACTTTTCAACTTTCCAATTATTATATATTCTCATTGGCTTTAATCCCTGATAATTTGTTTTTTGGTCACAGATGTTAATTAAAAACAAATGTTTGTTGTTAATAAATATGTCATTCCATCTGGGTTATTAAATGCATGGCATGTGTTAGTTTGGTTGTGTGACAACACAAATATGATTTTTGTGTGGGTGGCTCTCTGTTGAATCTGAATGACTGGTATATTCAGTCCATAATCTTTGATTTTGTTCCAAGACCATTTTCTTTTGCAGTCTGTTGAAATGCCTTTGTGTACAGTATCCTGCTGAATACTTCATTATTGGCAACTCAGATTTGTTAAATATAATTATTATTATTAATATTATCAATCATTCATTCACTCATTGTAGAAACAGAAAAAAACAAAAAAAAACAAAATGGTGAGGCCCAAATTGCCCGTGACCAAAATGGACACTAAAAGCTGTGAAATTTGACATGTCCTTTTTCTTGTGATGACTTTCAAGGTTATTTCCGCCATTAAAGGCAACAGCAGCACTGGGGCAGATGGACACTTTGGTGTTCAGAACGCCAGGAGGTTCGCTTTGGATCTTAATGAGTTCTGTGGCAGTCGGAGGACCTTGCTCGGTAGGTATCTGTCCTCGGGCGCTTCTCCCCTCTGGCGCGCTATGTAAACGTGCGCGCGCGACTCTCCGCGTTAGCCAGAGCAAAGGCGCCGCTGCCTTCAGACTCTGGGCAGCTCAGGAACAGAGCTCAGACATTAGCGACGAGGACGGGTAGAAGCAGGGGCGGATCACCCCCTGTTCCCTGAATTACCAGCGGAAGGGTGATGGCATTGCGTCTGTGTCTGGAAACCTGGGGGACAGAGAAACACCATTATCGCCTCCGGGGTGTTCCGATGAGGCAATATTTGGACTGCATTTATCAAGGCAACCGCAATTAGGATAAACAAACAGTACCCAACAGTCAGGTAGTTAATGCATGTGCACGTGAGTCAAGAGTGAAAGAGCTGTAATTTAGTTTATTCTATATCAAATGTGAATCACTGGCTGCACTGGCTGTGGCAGGGTTGATGCAATCTACTGAATTATGTAGTTATTAATTTTGAATTACAGAACATTTCCAATTGCTCATCCAGAAAAAACAAACGTAAATCCTAATGATATTTTTTTACTGTGGTCTACCGAGACAGATATTGCCACAGATGTTTTTCTTTTACGATGGGTCATATCATAATCATATACAATTTACAACAACAAATAAGAATACTGGCCAATTTTTACAGTCGCCTAAGAAATTAAAATATAAATAAAAGAATTGCTGATACAATACTTTACTACTATTACTATATTCCTGTGGCGTATAGTAAACAGACACCAATTACCATGTTGACATTTGTTCACAGACATAAAAACCCCTCAAGTTAGTCTAAGGGGCCGTTTGGAACCACTATGTGGCAACCCACACATTTTATGGATTCATATCATTTTGGGAAGACTGGTGGACCAGCAACCCGAGCTCTGGCTCATCAATTTAGGCCGTGATGGTGGGATTCTTCACTGGCTGTCTGCAAGTGCCTTGTTCCAGACCAAAAAGGAATGGAGATGGGACCTCAGTCAACCAACTATAGATGTATGGACCCTGAGAACAGGGTGATTTAGTGGCGTGCGTGGGTACGTGCATGCAGGTGTGTGTGTGTGTGTAAGTGCCTGTAGAGATTTGTGTGTGTGTGTGTGTGTGTGTGTGTGTGCATGTGTGCGTGTGTGCGTGCGCGCCTATCTGAGGGATGTGCTGTGCTGCGTGCGTGTGTGAGAGAGTGTCTCCACACGCATGTGCTTCTCTCACCAAACAACAGCGCATCTGTTTCACTCTGTCTCTCTCTCTGTTTTCTGTCATTTGAATTCAGAGTTCTCTAAATCACTGCCAGTGCTGCTGAGCTGTCCTGCTCCTGCCATGTGAGCTGTGGGGCACCGTTGAGTGGACTTATGCTGTTGAAACAGTGCCATCATAAAGATGGCACTCGACACACATGTTTGAGCTGCAACGCAAGCATGTGTTTGCGTGGCTGTCGTACATTTATGTTTCGTCTGTGTTACGGATGCGCTTACATGCCGTTTTTATAGAGGGTCACAGTAAGATATGGTTTCCTTACTATTGCCTAGCATTCGAGCACATACGGTTGTATTCCATACTAGCCTACAAAGTACATTCTGTGATAGGTTTCAAGTTTCGAAACAGTTTCAGCATATTTATTTTGCTGACATTCGGGCCTGTCACTCTTGCTTGTGTGAACCGTGTTGTATTAGTCTATTCCCCTTTTAATGACTTGGTAATTGCCTTGTGCACAGTTATTGAGATGACTGCCATGCACTATTACACAAGTTTAATGGTGTAAAACTATTTCTCCTAATAAAGCAATCAATCACAGGTGTTACTATGGTAACATTTGCCGCGATGCAAGGCATAGCATACATAGGCGCACATACCATATACCATCTCATATTGACTAATGGATGCAAGTACTGTGGAAAGTCAAATGTTGACACATACCATATAGTATCTTACGTTGACTTAGGGAAACGAGTACTGAGGAAAGTCAAATGTTGACACATAGCATATACTGTCTCATATTTACTAATACAAGTACTGTGGAAAGTCAAATGAGTTGAGTTTCAATGGATGGCAAGTAACTCCCCCTTTATGAAAGCCATTTATACTTATGGGGGAAATGGGGCCTCAGAATTGCCTGTCAGTTTCTTTCTCTTTGCTGGGCTTTTTCTTTGTGAGATTATGCATGGCCTATTCAAAGGAGCAATCAGCAGGAATTCAATCATCTGTTTTTGTCTTGAAGGGCCAAGTTGTTACAATCAAAGTTGATTTTAACCGTGGCTTTTTTTGTTGTTGTTGTTGTTGTTGTTGCTGTTGCTCTATCCTGCTTCCGTGTCAATTTTGTAACGTAGCCGTCGTTGCTTGTACTTAATTTTCTTTCAGTATTGAATCAGCGATATGTAACGTTGGCAAGAAGCTGCCACAGAAGGCTTCCCTCCTTTGGGTGAGTTTTGTCCGCAAACGGCTTTACAGGATGTTAGTTTCCAGAATGCAGCCGGCCACGGACTGACTACTATGTGTGGCCCCTGGGGTGGTATCTGAGAGGACATGGGCTATTTGAATAGGTACGTCATGAACAATCTTTTGTGTGGGACATTCAGACTAGTAGCCTCAAGCTGGAGGCGAAAGAGTGCCAGTGAGCGCCACATGCCTCCATCTTCTCCACCCCCCCCTCCCTCACAGAGACGCTTCTGTGAACTTATTGTAATTCAGCCATCTAAGAGCTTCAGAATATTGTTGTAAGATGCAAAGCAAGGCTTCTCAAAGGCTCCCCTCAGGCCATGGGTGACCTTGTCCCTCTCCGTTGACTTGTGTCATCAACAGTCTCTGCCCTTGATTAGGAATTTGGTCTTCAAAACTTTGCTATCATTTAATTTAATTACTTGTTCACCAAAACTATAATTCACCAGCAACATCCAAGGGTTTCAAAATTAGGACCTTACTTGAATTGTAGGAACCTTACAGTAGTCTAACTTATCTGGAAGGGTGACTAGTATATAAAATGGACTAATTGGTTTAAATTAGTTCATTATGCAGCCCCTAAATGTGTTGATCCATTTTAACAATGGATTTCAATGTTCTGTTTATGTTCTTTGCATATGGGTCATTGTAGCCCTGTGTGACCTTGTTTTGCCTCGTATGTGTATGGAGTAGAAGCCAAGCAAGCTGTTGTAGTATAGTGTCATGGCAATCTTGGCATTGTAAAGCCCCCCCCCACCCATGACCTCTTCATCAAATAAATAGGGCAGTCCCTTCTCTGGACGCTGCCTGATGCTGATAGACAGCATCAGGCGGTTTCCAATACGCCCTCCCATCTCCTCCCTCCCCCCTCCTCCCCCACGAGTAATATGAAGAGAAAAAACTATGATCCCTCCTCTTCCCCCGTCCCCTGGTTTCTTCATCAATTCCCTCTGTCTTTCCCTTGTATAGCTTCTTTTTTTCAATCAATCCTTTTGCCATCGCTTATACCTTTTTGTACTTCGGTAGAAGTAACAGTGACACTGTCCCCGTGGTATCGCCCCCTCGGCTGCCATGTTGTTTTTTCGGGAAGAAAATTGAATGAATTGGACACACTTGCCACCGCAGGAGTGGCAGTAACAAGTCCTCCTATAGCCGGAATGCAATCGTCAACGGTCGCTCCTCTCAAACATATCTTCACGCATTCCTGCCAGGATTTGGACACATTAGGGGAACTACGTGGCACGTCAAGCCGACATGCCTCTCTGAGGCATGTTCTTACTAGGAACCCACTCTGCCATAAGCCCCATCTTTCATGTTGTCATTAGTGTTTTACAAAGAGAAATCACATGTGCACAGCAAAGGTTAACCTTTAGGGCCTGAAATGTAGCACACCATCTATTAGGACCGTGAACTGCGCGCAATCAAGCCCAAATAGCTTTTCTCATGGGAATTGTTGTACTCAATTAGGGGGAAAAGTGCTTCACATTTTAGGCAGCGTTTTAGGGCTTCGCTGGGAATCCATAGGAGTTGGACAAACAACCGTGGGCCTGCGTGTTATGATGTGCCAATCAGGTTGAAGCGGGGCAGCAGAGAAGCACTTTGTCAGCATTTATGTCTCTTTACTCTGTATGCCGCAGTACAGGCAGACAGGCCATCCATCAGCAAGTAAACGTGTCATTGAGAAAAGTGTTCTCACAGTGCAGCGAGTGTCACACACGTTGGCCATGTTTTTAAGATCCATACGGGCCTTTATGGAGCCCTTTTGTTGTATTCCCCCTGATTTTAAGATAACCAAGTGTACCAATTGGCGCTTCTATCCAAGTTTGCCACTACGTAATACATAGTACTTTTTTCCTGTCTTTTCAGCGGTGTTGAGAATAACCCTTCATCAAGGGCAATGTCAGTACCATGCACTATCTCTGGTTTTATATATAGCCGTTCTAATCGCCTCCAGTAGAGCTTCTCTCTGCTCTGCGTCATGCTTTTTACAGTACGCCGAGGATGGATGGCCGTTTGCTTCTTAAAGTACAATTAACTAAAAAGATTCGTAAAAAAAACAAATGCTAAATTTATCTTTTTCTCGCTCTCGCTCTCTCGCTCTCGCTCTCTCGCTCTCGCTCTCTCTCTCTCTCTCTCTCTCTCTCTCTCTCTCTCTCTCTCTCTCTCTCTCTAATCAAACCGGCCTCGCCTAGGCAACACAGCAACAAATGAAGCACAGGCTTACCCTTTAGAACTAAATTGATTTTGGGGAGCGAGAGTATGTTTAGGCCTCCCTCTCTCTGCGGCTTTTCCTAAGCTAGCGGTTTAGGAAGGAACAGGCCTTGGGGGAACGCTGTGCACACGTCTGATGTCATATCTCCTTGTCCAGCGCTTGTTCTTTTGGAGCGGCGCTGAACCAATCCTGCTCCCCGTACTCCCAGCACCCCCAGGCCCCACTTTGATCTCCCCGAACAACCGGGACGGCGGCTCCGGCATCTTGTTATATTTTACCGCCTAATCCATCGAATGTGTTTGTCTCAGCAATAGGCTAATGAACATTTCTATCCTGGCCGTGCCGCAGCCAAGTAACTGCACTGATAACAACTGTGTTGTCAACCGCTGTGAAATGTCAAAAGGATGAGTCCCTGTTTCTGCACACCGCCTTTGTCACGTTGCCTCCTTGGCATCACGTTCCTTCCCTCTTTTGTCAAACCTCTGTAGACTTTAAACAGGGGGCTTTTCACTTAAGGTAATACTGCCCACGTGGCGAAATGAGGCCTCATTGTGCCTTTGCACAAAATAATTTCTTCTTTCTATTTTTTATTCGAGGCAAACTGTGAATTAAGACTCCCAAATCTGCCTTTTACCTTGCAGATAGCGTGTCCAATGTAATCTACTGTATTAGCCCCCCTGTGGCAAAACTGCCCAGCCACCGAGCCAAATGTCTCAGCTAATTAGGGAGGAGAGAAGGTCTAAACAGCGATTGTATTTGAAAGGATTTGTCCTTACTTTTTTTCCCCTCACATGTGCGCTAGCTGTGTCTATACACTGATATGTTGCAAATGTTTCCAATACTTACCACGGCAAGCGAGTCAGCTGTAATGCACTAATTATATGAACTATTAACTTACTAATGAGCTTGTACTTCCAACATGAGGTAAAAAAGTGTGCCATATGAATAGACTTATTGTTAAATAATCTCTTGGAACATGGGAGGCGTTTTATGGTTTGATTATATGGTAACATTTTTGAAAACAATTCAAATTTAACTGCAATAAACGATAGCCTTTAACGATAACTACATTTTATTTGGTACTTAGTGTGTTGCAAGATGCCTTTTGGGAATCATGTGCTGTTTTCAGTCTTGGAATTTCTTGTCTCTGTGATGTTTGTTCCAATACATATTTTGGACAGACTTGGCCCTGTCACTTCTCCAATGTTCAGTACGGCAGATCCTGAAATGATCACCACTGATATATCAAGCTCTCATTCCATTGATTTTGCGTCCCATTTTTTTTCGCAAGTAACCTTCAAATGCTGCTGTGTGCCATGTTTACATCGCCACGGTGATACAGTGATACCCCCTTTTGTCTTGTTAATGTATTTTGGGGATAAAGAAAGCCACCTGGCCACCGTGTGAAATCTATATACTGAATGGAGAGGATGTATCCCATTCATAGAAACATATGGACTATCAGGAGGATTGTCAGTTCTCATTTGTTTATTTCATGGGGCGCACTCTGGCGAAGCAAAGTGACTGGCTCTCCTTGAGAGTATCTTGTGCATGTCACTGTGTATTATTGATGCAGAGGACCAAACACTAGGGATAGGCCTGGGGGATGACTGTCTCAGTCTCTCTGAGAAAGGAAGAAAAAACCTCTGCTGCCCCTTTTTGTATTTCCAAGTCTTTATTTAACCATGGAACCTCTCCACCCAATGTGTAGACATTGTTTCGGCACTCTGCTTTACATTTACATTACCCACCACGGCTGGATTTTGCCCATACTCAACTGGGGGTTTGGCACCCTCATTTGTCATTTTGAAAGTGGGGTTAAGGTGCCTGCCTCTTGCTCCTTTTTGCCTTCTTTCTTTATGTGTTTCCAACAACACCACCCTATCGCTGTCATCCATACAAATGGTATGTGGGCTCTGCTAGCAAATACAGCGTTGTCCTTGCCATTGCCTGGGCAGCAGTGCTTTTCCTTTAATTCTTCAAATATTCATGAATGTTGGGGGCACGGTTTATCCTAGGCTACCCTTCCTCAAATGAAAATCTCGGCAAAATGCTGCCCTTTCACTAAAAAAGGAAGAGGGGGGTCTTTTTTGAAAAGGCCTACTAAACTTAGAAGAGACACTCTGATGCTGGCCACCAAGACTGGTGTACCTTTTTAAATAAGGCAGTTGAAACACAAGCACAAAAAAACATTTTTTAGTCCCATACACGAGAACTAGATGAGTCGGCCTACTTTGATACACTAGATTTTCTGCCTCGCAGGTGACGACAACCCTCTGTCCTCAAGAGATTTTGGCCCACTGTGTTCCCATTCTCCTATTCAAGTTTGCATAGAGGTTTGATAAACCTGACACCAGGAGATTGATTTCCCAGCCAACCTAGCACTGAAGTAATGGGAATCCAGAGCGTAACAAATGCTGGTGCCAGAACGCGGCTGGCTCCGCTGGGTGTGCAGGTGGTCCACCAGTCCCCTTGTCAAACCCCCGACGGTGAGCCCAAAGTGGCCATAGGGACTTAGGCAAGATTATTTCAGGGCTCAGGTTACAAACCCACTCTTTGGCTAGCCATTGGTTACACTCACATTACAGGGATGGGAGAATGTTTTTGATTTTCCCTTTTAACTGCCATTTCCACAATGTATACACTGCCATTCCCCTGGGATCTGAAAGGTCATTGCATGTTCTTGTAATTTCTTGTCTGCTGTGATTATATTTTTCTCAACTTTGGTGCCATGCCTGTGGAAACCTGCTGACATGGAGCCCTCAAATTTCGGGAAATTACAGTGGAGGCAACATGAGTTATAAATGAAAGGTTCACTGAAAGGAAATGTTTATTTCAGATAACATGTAAAAGAGCTTTCCATTAAAGGATTTCCTCTCAGTCTGGGTTACACATCTAAGCCCTCACTGAGCCAGTAATGTGGATTGATGAGTTTTGCTGGCCCGCTTGCCCTGGTGATGAGAAGCCCACACATTATAATTAAGCCTAAAAGAACTATTTTGTCTCTGTCAGCAATATAGGAGTAATTGGTAGTGACTCATTATACGATCCTGAGATGGAGAGAGAAAAGGAGATGCACCAATAGGTAGTAGTATTTCGACCAAGGCTAGAATATTCCAGGCAAATTGTAGATTTTTGTTACATGAAGGGGAAAATTCAACCTAACAGTTTCTTGGTAAAACATGATCAAGTTAACAACACAATCTTATACAATTTTGTTGTTAATGTCTGATGCTTTGCTTTGTTATTACGGGGAATTTACAACATATTTAGAGTCGGGTCTACCCTAATTTTCCAACTTGTTAATTTTGTTACTGTTTTGATACTTCAGTTAAATTGCCAATTTGGTTAGGGTGGTTGACATATACACTAATGTCCATAGTCACTTAAGGGACAGAGGGCTAGTTTAATTCAACAGCGAACATATTTCGCTTTCACTGTGGCTTATCCACCCA
This sequence comes from Phycis phycis, assembly GCA_900302335.1. Classification (NCBI taxonomy): domain Eukaryota; kingdom Metazoa; phylum Chordata; class Actinopteri; order Gadiformes; family Phycidae; genus Phycis; species Phycis phycis. The sequence continues at coordinate 2,826 of OMKQ01068775.1, read as the reverse complement.
CGCACGTTAGCCATCTGGTGACACAATTAGAAAAAATCCCTCTCCAAAAAAATTATTCACAGTATTACCAGAACATTTGTTTCTCAAGAATATCTGCTTGCCACTATGATAATGCCTGCTCTGTGCCCTGGCAGGAAATATTTGAGTAATTTGAGTCTCTCTCCAACTGCAGGCTTTTCATTCCATCTTTGTCATTTGGTTTGAACAGTAAAACAATGTAACAGGGGGAATCAGCCCACCAAGTTTTTAATAACTAATACAACAGTTGCTGTACTGAAGCCCAAATACAACCTATAATATGTGAATTGATTTTATTATTGTTATCCCACACTTTTACCCAAAACATACCTTATCTGTTTTTCATATTTTCTTCCACACTGTTATATCTGTGCCAACCAAATTGATGACCAATATTTTGGCCTAATCTTAGACTTTTGTGTTGAAAATTTGAAGTTACAAACTAAAATAAAGCATTTACAGAAGCAACATATAGTATAAACATTGCCCCATAGCAACCCTATTGGTGAGGAATAGTAAAGGTATTTGTTTTATCTCTGTTCTTAAATGTTATGTCTTAAATGTAGCTTAACTCTTCTGAAGGAGACACTGTCGGCCTCCATAGAAATCACTGTCAGAGCAACTCGGAGGTGGTATTTGTCCACCGCAAACCAAGCCTGCTGCCTAAATATTGTAGGCGATATAAACAGAGTGGCAGAAGTCATTAAGGAGATCAGTAGTGATCTGAACATCTTCCTCGTGGGAGGCCTCTTCAGAGGGGAATGGTGGAGAGGGGCAGGGGAGACGCTGGGAGGAGATCACCTCACGGTTCACCCACCATTTGTGTTTGTGGGGGGCGTCTGATTGGATCAGCTGTACGGCTCAGAGCAGAGGGAGCAGCATGTGCGACACATGGGGTGGCGTGTCTTTCTCTAACGGACCCTTGACTTTAGCCCAGACTTTAGCGCCTCTTAAAATCCGTACCCCATAAAAAAAGCGAGGGAAGTCCTGAAACCCTATATCGGGACGGAAAAACCAAAAGTGGACAGAGGGTTTCGTGATGATGGCAGATGGTGTTCCTTGTTCGCGGTATGGCATTACCCTGGCCGTGACCTACTGCTGTGACCCGCAGCTGAAATATTGAATCAGTGCGGACAAAAGGGGGGTTTGCTTGCTCTATGGCACGTAGTGTTATTTTGCCTGCGAGTTGCTTCCGCTCCGTGCCATGCTGCCTGGGCCGTGCAGTGTGGTTTCTTTTTTGTTTTTTTTTCTCACCGAGGGGTTAGCTTGGGCAACAAGGGGCCTTGGAATGGAATTTTTCTTTGCAGCCCTATGAATGTTGATCCTTTTGACTGCACCTGTGCAATCATTCAGGGCGCATGGCAAACACACCTGACGCATACAGTAAACATATTGATTACCCTTCACCTGTTTCGGTTCTTTTGTGCTGCGAGTGTACACGTGGCCCTCTGATATGCCTTTTAAACATTGTTCTTTTACGATGGTGTATCGAGACCACAGTTTGCATGGGAAATAGGCAATCCAAATCACAAGGGAAATATTAGTGCATCTGTTTAATTGAAAACAAACCATGCAATACATAATATGGATTTACTGTGATTATGATAAGTACTCATAAGTGAGCTGAGTGTAAATGTATTAAAAGTATATTTTTTTGTAATGGATTAGGCATACATTCTTAAGATGTCAACTATTTCCTCTGACACTATGATTTTCTCTTTTCAACAGATATGGTGATTACTTGAACTCATAAGTTCCATGATTCTTTTTCCTTGACAAAACACTACGCTTTAGTCGCTCTGAATTCACCGTAACACAAAGTTCTCAGCCAGAGGTATACACGGCATAGAAAATACTTTGCTATCGTGATCTTGCACTTTAGTCTCTGTAGCACAAAACAGCATTCCTCAGCCACCATTAGCTCACTAGCACAGCCGTTATCACCTCCATGGAAATTATTTCTCCATGACAACTACCCACACTATGTTATTGTCTTGATCTCAATTTGCCCATTTGGCCATTTTTGTGCACATTAGCTAGTTGATGGTAGCTGCACCACATCGTGCCACTAAATGACTTGGTTAGCTCCACCTCTGAAAACAACATTATGTTGAAAAGGAAATGAGAAAGTATTTTTCTACATTAACTCTTGGATTAATCCATTCATTTCTTTCATATGAGCCTATGAGGCACTGATGCTATAATAAGAAGTTTGATGTTGAATATTTAATTTCCTAATTATTTTGGGCCGGCGCAAAGTCATAACTGGCCATTCCTCACGTCCTATTATACATGGTTAATGACACGATGAACAGAGCCCCAGACGTTCCCTGAGATGTGTTCGCTGTGCAGCCAACCTTACATTCATGAAGTCCACAGAGTTTCCTTATCAACATTACATATCCCCCTTCCCAGAAAGGATCTCTTTAATTCCTACTATTCCGGTTTACAGTTTATGACCGAACTCCTGTTCCATAGGATTTAGTTCATTAATGTTACTGTCCTAATTAATGTTACCAGTGAAGCAATCCCAAATAGTAATCATACCAGTAACGGTTTTGCCAGCAATGTCCTTTCAGGTGTAATTGTCAGTTTCCTCAGCGTTTGTATCGCTGACTATTAATATACTTATTAACAGAGAACACTCTGTGCCTCTCTTGTTTCCTAATATTGCGGAGTGGTGACATTGCGCTTTATTGTTGTCCCATGGGCTCAGTATTTCGTTCAACAGAGCGCCTTATCTTTCCCTGTCAGTCAAGCCATTGTTGAGGAGAGGGACCCCGCAAACACAAAATGGCACTCGTGATG
>OMKQ01068774.1:5307-15999 GCA_900302335.1 Phycis phycis | reverse complement strand
TAAAAGGGGTCACCGTAACACTATAGGCTCACTCTGGCCCCCGTGTTGTCCGGACATGTAATGCCATGACATGAGATCAGGGAGAGGATGAATGAAGAGCAATGACGTCGTCTACTGATACAGATATTTACCAGTTGTGTTTTTTTTTCGGTTCGGTTCTTGGTTCTTGTGTTTAACGCGGCCAAGATGATCAAAGAGGCAGACTATAAGTGAGCTTCATGTGTCACCCCGCTGGAGAATAATCACTGGTTATTTTTGTCAGGCCATGCTATATAAATATGACCCTCTGCCCAGTCACAAACACATCAAGGATTTTAATTGACGGGCTTCATATAGAAATAGTCCACCTGGGGATCTTTACATCAAAATCCTATGAGGCAAAACCTTTCAGTTATTATTATTTTTTTTTTTATTATTCAGTTATTTTGTTTACTTTAAAAGGGGTGAGTTCAGGACCCCGGAGCCTGAGGACCCCAGAGACCTCAGGGGCCAGTCCTGGGACTGTGGACCAGCCCCGCCCCTGCCCAAGGTCCTCCTGGGGTCCATTTCTCAGGAACCAGGGCCCAGAACCCTGAACCCCTGGTTCTGGAACTGTGTCACCCTAATCCTAACCCTAAAACACTAAACACCACACTGTAACCCTAAAACTTAATTCTGAACCGACCGGCCGACACCCCCATACACACAGATATACATTTATCACTTACATATATTTAATAAGAGGTGTCTTTCAAGTCATTTTTTTGTCCGAAATCTCGCGCGACCACATCTGCATGTCGAGTGACCGAGGGGTCATGAGTCATGACCCCGTCTAGAAGCCCTGGTCCTAGACACACGGGTCAAGACCAGTGACCACATCGACACCATGCCACCTCGATAGACGCTTACGATTAAGAATAATATCATGCGTTAGCAGATAATAAAAGAACATATTAAATAGCCGATGTCCAGCAGACATGGCCTGTTTCAAATAAGAGCTCTGCCGGCTCACCACGACCACTCGGGGTGCTGGTAAGGTGCAGGTCCTTGGGGTATAGAAACGGGTTGGCCACTGTAAGGGGACAGCTGTTGTAGTCTGAGCCATTGAATTCATACATATGAGTTAATATATATGACATTATTATAGGCTATTATTATAGGATATTAAAGACATGGGCTATAGCACTGACGCTTTAAATAATATCCCCATAGATCCTGGATACATCAGGCGTAGCGTAGTCATTTTTTTTGCGTTTTACTGTAAATATGTAGGCCTACACGACATCAATCCAACCATCAGATCTTGTGTCTTCTAGTATCGTGGCGTGCATGGTACCCAGCCTGGTTTCTAGATGAGAGTGAGCCCGTCGACATTAGCCCAGGCGTGCATTACCTTCTGAATCTTGGTCGTATCGGAATCTAACCAATCCGTCTCTCTGGATGATCACGTCCCCGAGTCCCTGGATCTTCCGCGCACGGTGCGCAGCGGGCGCAGAGGTACCCCTCTCGGGTCCCTTCGCCAGCGTCCTGCAGCACTGGTAGCACACTGCCCATGCCTGCTCCTCGTTGATCGGCTGGTTGTACAGCGCTAGAATCGCCTCCAGAGAAAGATCCTCTCCTTTATCCTCCATGGTCGCGCCATCCATCGCGGACAACCCGCCCGACGAGCCCTGAAGGAGATGCTCGTTTCGCTGCAACGCTGCCCTGCTCAACTCTGCGTCGTCCTCCGCCATCCTTGCATTCTCTCAGCGGCTACAGGCCGACGACGAGACGATGCCGTAGTGTGGTCCAGACCCCCGAGCCGACGTGGTTGCATTGATGCGATGCGAGCTCCTCTCCTCCTCTTCCTCCTCCTCCGCTCAGCACCACGCTACTGGGCGATGAGGATGATGACCGTTTCCTCGCCCCTGCCTGCTGTGTGTCTCTGGCTCGTCATATGACTGCGTGTTTGTGGTCTGAAAGCCTGTCCCATTCCAAAGCGAATGCAAGCGTGGTTGGTACACCCTGCACTCACATGATCTTTCACTCCTCCGCCGTGCACGTCACACAGATTTCACCCCACAACCAGCGGTCCGTCCCAAACATCGTTCAAACGTGGCCAGTTACCCGTGGCAATAGGCTGCTCTGCCCGCTCCGTGATCACAAGCTAAAGGTAATTCGTTGTGTTTACAATCTAACATGGCATTTACATTTGGACATTTCTTGGGTTTTATTAAATAGATGACAGGAAGTGGGTACAACATAGGCAGGTAGGTGTGATAAAGAGCCAAATGAATAGGGCCACCCTGCAGTAATCTCATAACAATTAATTGTTTAATTGTTAATTATCATCTATTCCATGCGTGTATAGTTTGCGTGTAGTGCCCTCTGCTGTTTGAGGAGTGGAACTTCAATCATAGTGCTTTCCGTGTTAGTTCCATATTGAGAAATTCCACTGAGTAGAGCTGGGGTCCCCAAACTTTTTTCGGCGGGGGCCACATCAACTTTCCTTTCCGTGATGGGGGGGGGCCGACGCCATTTTATAACAGGAAACGATATGTCACTTTGGTGTTATGATACCTAACACCAAAGTGACAACCAGTATTATTGTGGAGAATGTTGAATTCTTTGAACACCGCCACTGTTTCCTTGCAGATTAGGCAAACTGCCTTTTCCTTGCACCGGACAAAAAAAGACTCATCCGTCCACTGCTGTTTAAAAACTCTACACTCCGAGTCGATTTTCCGTTTTGATGTTTTGTTATCCGACTGTCTTCCGTTCTTCTCCCACCGAGCCCGCGCGCACTGGACACTTGATCACGAGCAAAGTAAATAAAAAAAGGAACTTTGGAGATAGTGAATTAAGTATGTTTATCTTCATATTTATTCAAGTTCAATCAATGGCACACACACACACACACAATACGTACACATATAGATCTCTTAAACATCAAATATACACAAAGTGGGGCCGCAAAACACACACACACTACATCTTCTTTTCCTCTTTTTTCCATAAATGTTTGCCATGGCAGGCAGAAGCACACCAGATGCATTACACACACACACACACACACACACACACACTCACACACACACAAATAGAAATCTCCGGAATATCAACCTGGAAGCAGCTATCAATAAGCACAAACACAGAAGAGGAATGTAAAACCACAACACTTCACCTGAAGAGAAATTAAATCCAGAAGTGGTTCATAATACACGTCAGGTCACGGCAGAATTAACTGATGGGGGGGGGAGGAGAAACAACAACAACAACAACAACAACAACAACAACCACCAAGTAATAAAAACAGATCTTCAGGTTTTATTATTGTCCTGTGTCTAAAGTGGCAGCCATTTTGTTTATGGGTCTTACACCACAGTGAGAGCATGCTGAGTGTTTGCTTGAAGGAGGAGGCAGGAGGGACTGAGAGCACACAGGAAGCAGGGCAAGATGACGAGGAGGAAGGGGAGGGGGAGGGATTTATATATATATCTATATATTATATATATGGATTTTGAAAAATTGGGAATGGTAAACAGTTTTGAGATGCGCACTCGAACGTACCGACAACACAAACACAAGACGGCGTTACAGTTTGAAGTCCAACAGGTTGCAGTCGATCTTGTAGAAAACGTAGGGGTAATACTCCTGCTGGCTCAGGTTCAGCCCGGGAATGTCCATCGCCGACTGAGGAACAGAAACAGGGGCCTTGTGATGTCACTCGGCAGCGAACGGAGGGAGTGTGTGTCAACACGATGGAACACATGACCTCAGAGTCCGCGCAGACGGCGGCAGTTCCTCATATCGAGGGGGAAAATCAGTTGCACACAACATTTTCACCGAATTATTTACCGCATGTGAGTGAAAGTTTTTCTATTACCAGAAGTAGGATTTGTTTTGGACAAGAAAACGCCTTTTACTCGTAAACACCGTTCCTTACCGCATCTATAGTCAAATAGTTCCACTGTATGATTATAACCTTACAACAACACATGACCAGGAAATACAAATGCATAAGGGAAATATCATACGACATATCATCACGAATAAAAGCAAGTCGCCTCACGTCGATGATGCCGGTGGCGCTGCTGTCCAAGTGTTTGTAGAGCTCGTTCAGGACCTCTCTCAGCTTCTTCATGGTCTTCTTGGTGGGCTGCAGAAGCATGGCCTGGAAGTTGACCGGCAGGCCATATCTGGAGAGGGATTGAAGAATTACCATGAACACCTCTGCAACTCAACTTCGAACTATACACAACAGGGCTGGGGGACATTTCGGTTGAAAGAGCCACGAAACATTGATTTCCTTCATTTACGTTAAAAATAATACAGAATTGTCGTAAATTAAAATTGCATATTAGACATAAAAGGGTAAAGGGGCATTTAGCTGACGCTTTTGTCCAAAGCGACTTACAATCAGTACATTTTTGTGGGGTTCGACATGTGGACAGTCGGAGGAGGAGGAGGGGGGGGATCAAGGGGATCGAACCGCCGACCCTACGGTTAGTGGACGACCCGCTCTGTCCACCCGCTTTATCCACTGAGCTACTGCCGGCCCCCTGACCATTAAGGCTGGAAAGAACAAGTCACATTTCCGTTTCTGGCAATCTGATCTTGTGTGGTCAGTGGGCGGTGTGTAATCTGACCTGGAAATGACTCTGGCTTTGTGGTTTTGTCCACGGAAAATGAGCTTTTTATAGAATACTTCTCACACCTTCTATACAGCGTGGACACATCCGTCACTACAAGTAAATATACAGTTAACATATCACACGTCTAGATCTACTCAAAACAAATGGCCGTACCTCAAGACGGACTCCACGAAGACCCGTAGCGCTTTGATGTGGACCCACGCAATGAAGGCTTCACTGAAGTTCACCTTCAGCCATCGCACTAGAGGGCCCTACAGAGGGGGGGGCAGATCCAGAATAAAGAGTTGGGTTATTCCTAATGTGTGGTCGAGTCCGATACCAAAGCAGGAAGTACAAGGAATAGGAGTGGACTCCAAACGTTTGATTATTTCAGTCTGATCCATTTCTCATATCAAAGATGATGTAAAAATTCCTGATGTTTTCAGTAATACTCCTACAGCCGTCCTAGTTAGTGCTTGCTGTCTGGGTAAATGTGTGTCATTCTCTAGGTGGCACAAATGTCACGTACAAACTGCTTCTTCTTGTCCGTGGAAAGACGTGTCATCTCCTCTTTGTCAGCCTTCAGCTCTTCTTCGTTGTACTGGAAGTCCCTCATGGTGAACCTAGAGACAACAAGGAGCCACACGCTCAGACCTCATCTTCATCATTCCATGTCTACCTTCACATAAACCAGATTGGCCACCACAGCACATGTGACATTTTTGATAATTTAGCAACTGGGTTAAAACCGCATGGTTTGTTGTCCTTTAGCACGTATTTATGTATTTATGTCGGTCTCAGACAACGCCATGAGGGGATGCAGTGTGTGGTTGGTGCGCTGACTCCTACTTGTTTTCCCTGGCCTTGTGTCTGAAGTCATCCAGGGCCTTCCTGAAGAGGGTCACGCTGAACAGACCGCTGTCCTGGTCCTCAAACAGCAGACTGGGAGAAACGCAGCTGGCACGTCAACAACACGTCGGCAAACGTACGTCCGCGCTAACGAATAAAACACAGCGGGAGAGAAGAACGCCGGCGAGAAACTAACGACCCCTGAGGACGTCCGCCCTTCCCTTAGTGTACACGGAGAAGGTACGCACGCCACCTTACATTTACATTTACATTTACATTTAGGGCATTTAGCAGACGCTTTTATCCAAAGCGACTTACAAAGAGTACATTTGTCATCAGACAAATGTTCTCTGGTCTTCTCTGAAGACCACAGCGCTTGTCCAGCGATACCGACACAGTGGACATTGAGCCCCTGAGCAGATGGCACAGCGGCCCTGCCACTCCCACGGTCCCTGTTCCCGCCTTGTGATGTCAGCAGAGGAGATCCCTGAGACCATTCTAATGAGCATCTGCACGGTGAGGCTGTTGCTAGGCAACGTCACCACCCAGAGTTTGACACCCGCTCAGTGAGTCTGTCAGTCACACCAATTTTCAGTGTGGGGCCTGACATGTAAATGAGGGTTGCATGCACATTTTACGTTCACGTTGTCCTTTGCCTCATCACTTACTTTGTGGATCGCGGCACCACCATCTCAGCAAGTGTTTCGTACGTCTTCTGCCAGTCAGCATATCCCGTCCTACCGGGAGAACACATACCCGGTGAAAACAGAGCCTTAAATCAAATGACATACATTCAACACAGCCATGTATGCCTTTCTGTTTTACAGCCAAGTTACTTACTTTGGAACGACCACCAGCATGGTGATGAGGTACTCCGAGTCAAGGACAAAGTCCTCCTTTTTAACGATGTCTGCCAGGCTTCTAGTCAGCAGGCTCCCCCTAGTGGCACAGGACAGCCATCGTCATCACAGAAACTGTAAACACTGATAAATCATCAACAACCATCACATGCTGTGTAAATTGCTCTTGAGAACACACACACACACACAAACACACACACACACACCTATCGATGGGTACAAAATAGAAAACACTCACGCATTCTTCCTTTCGAGGTTCTGTAGGTTTCCCTTCAGGTTGTTGTAGGCCGAAGCCCTGGCCTTCAGATCATTGTCAATCTGGGTCACTTGCTGGTGGGGGGGGGACATTGAAAAGAGGAATGGGAAGAGGTCACAGGGCATCCTTTCAGCCGCGCTCTCACAGACACGTCGTGGTGTATCCAAAGCACAGGTACAAAACACGGCAACCTAGTAGCATGAGTCACGCGTCGACCACGGAGACGCGAGGGGCCATTTGAACACAGCCAAGTCTCAACAGCTCATCTCACGTCGAGTGCGAGTGTTACCTTGGAGATGATCTCTGAGATGTTTTTCAGTGACTGTTTGATGGGATACTTGGCCATGTCCCACTGAAACCGGGTGATGTAGGTGACAAGGTCCACTGAAACAAACAAGGAGGCACGAAGAGGAGAGTTATAAAACTATGGCACTCCAACTATGGCGCCTTCAGGGCAGAATGAGAATTGCTCATCTTTTTTTCAACCGGGCAAGTCCGAATAGATCAGCTAAAGTTGATCTGTTACACAACATACAACAAATCCTAAATGGTAGTTAGCACAGAGGTTCCATGTCGTCTCAGTGGCGCTCTATCTGCAGGGGATTGGACTACCTCCGTTGGCCAGCAGGTTCTCCTGGACTTTGTCTCGGCTGTCCTCCAGAACGTCTGCCATGTACTGAGCCACCTTCTTCACCACACTGTGAAGGAGCCGAAGGAGACGTCAAAACCCATCGGCAACAGCACACGCACACACTCACACTCGCCGCGACATCAAAAGAGTTCGCAGAACCCTGCTATACAACATACCCTCAGCCCTGATATCAAAAGGAGGATTTATGGGGAGGCAAACATTGTGCTCCAAAAATAGTATGTTTCACCACTGTGGCATGGAGACAAACCTTTTCATAAATCTCCATAGGACACATCATTGGAATATCAGCAAATAGACATTGTGCTACCAGTCACAAGCATTTGGTTTGTTTAACTACAGGTTTAACACAGAGCCGAGTCCGCTCTATGTAGTCATTTCCCCCATCATTGCCCTCATCCCTTGTAGTTCATTGTAGCGATCCCTTTTGATCACTTATATGATCAAGGGTCTACGAAGGGCCAGAAAAATAAAAGCCATGCACCTCTCTAAATCCATATGGACTGTGTAGAAATATACAGGAAGAACGTCTACACTTGAAAGGAAGTAAGGGCAACACATTGATTGAGAAAGGGGGAAAGGGGGACATTGAGGGGGGAAAAAATGAAAATGAAAATGACCCAAACAGCGCCGTAACGTGAAATTTCCTTTAAAAGTGAAACCATTATGTAACACTAGACTTTCTGCCTCTGTAATGTCCAAACACAAAAGTCTCAGCGGTGCAGTCAGTTAATGACTACATGAGAGATTTCTCAACTTTTCCAAAAGACCACACTTAACGTTGTGTCAAACACCCCTGAGGCCCATTAGTCACAAGCTGAAAATATCCTTTTTTTTTTCAAACAGAAAAAGACACAGCTGTGTCACCCAACTGTAAATTGCAAACTTTAGCCTGTGTGTCGTCTTAGGCTTCAGACCAGTGGGAAATTCCTCACGGTTATATAGGGGAGGTAAGTGGAAAACAATAAGAGTAGGTCCAAGCTTTACATTGTGACACTTTGTAGTTCCCCCAAATGATTTTAAAACATGGACAGTGCGATCAACCATATGACAGGGGGCGGGGTCACAAAGAGGGCGTTACCTTTCAACAAAGCCGTCTAGCTTGGCCAACTCATCCGACAGCCCCACCAAGACATCCAAAGTCCCCACCTGCGACAAAATGGAAAACGCACATCAGCACTAAAAAAACCCTTTAAAAAAATCCCTGGTCCAGTCCTATTGGGCCATTTAAAAACAAGGTGGTGCTGCATTTCGACAGCGGTATCTGAGGTTTAATCAGCCAGCGATGACCACCAGGGGCCCTATGTGCTTAGGATGGCGCCTCTTTTGTCAGAAGCCCATCATGCATTGCTAACAGTTCCAGGAGAATATTAAGGCCTCATGTTTCCAAAAGGTGAGGTCATCGGGGGTGCCTTGCAATAAATGACCAAAGCAGCAGCCAGCCCAGTTACTGTAGAGAGGAGCCGAGCTTGTACTGAGCTTTATCAAAGCGACATGTAATGTTACCATGAAGACAAAGTATTTCTTTAATCATAGAATGAGCAAGATCAGCGCTTCCTCAGTGATATCAGTCACCATGGTGAGTTATGATCATGCGTGTTGAATTCGTTTTAAATCGAACAAACGGGTGCTGCTCACCTTGAGATCTGGGATGTTGAACTTGTGGTTGGTGGACAGGTTGTTGGTGCGGGTGGTGGCCACCATCATGTGGTCCCAGGTCTGCTGGCAGGTCTTCTCCCCGGGCGCGGAGATCAACCAGAACTCGGTCATGTTGACAGCGCTCCTCTGGGCTTGCTGAACTAACACATGAGACGAAGCTCGTTTTAAACAGTTTTAATCAGCACTGTAAGTCGTGGGTCATGTTCATAGAGCGCCCAGTGCATCCCTGGATGCGATGCAAAGCACAGAAGCCTCAGCAGCTGTCAAGGGGTCTTAACACGTGATGAACCCCTTTGCGGATGACACATTGGCCGTAGTGTGAGCAGTAGACCGTGCATGAAGTGATTGAATGTTCTGTTTGCAGTTTGCAGCTGATGCTGGTCGTGATGGACACCCATAAACTGAGGGGTGCAGCGTGAGGCTAAAACTACACGGAAGGATCAGCTGCAGTAAGTTGTACGTCTGTACGAGCGACAAACGTTGTCGTTTCGTAATGTTTGCTTACCTGGATAAGAAATCAATAGGATATTGTCAGGAGAATGTGTTGGGGTTGTTTTTATAGCTTGCAAGTGTTCATATTTGCCGTTAATCCACTTCGTGAGGTCTCGTCACAGCAGCGTCAGGTCACCTGACTTCTCCGTAAAACCGGAAGGCCTCCCTGCGCACTCAAGCATGCGCAGTCGTCATCCACTAATCTCACTACTGACTCCCTATGGTGGGGATGCATACTGCAATCACATACAGCCACAAATTGGACTAAAAAGTAAAAAGCGAATAATATTTTTATTTTTTATTACACAATTTTGTTGTTTTGTGTTATTAATATTGGTTACCATGTTACCTCTCCCTGCCAAAAATGTACACAATTGGAACTGCTGCCTGGAATTTAGTGTGTACATTTCTCTGAACAGCAGCTATAACTGTATTGGACACCGAAGGTTACAGTCAGCATTGAGTGCCCAGTCAGACTTAAGACACATCTGACTGACCAAAATTGGATAAGGTAGCATCAGGTTTCCTGAACTTGGGTGTCTCCTTCGTGGAAGGCAGCCGATGTGATATGTTTACAGTTCAGTGGGTCTGGGGTTCATTGTTTCCAACACAATGCCTGGTCTGAGTGGAGCCAACCCTGGAGATCAAACAGCAGGAGATTGATTTTTGCCCCATGGCTGGCCAAAGGCCAGTCTGATGATGTTATCACGCCTGTCATAAGTATTAATCAGCCACTTTGCAGAGGAAGACGCCTGTCTATGCAACTAATCAGCAGTCTATTTTAAGGCTAACAAAATATTGAACTTGTGTTTTTGTGCATTTCATCTAATTCTTTTGTATTTTATGTTTAAAGTAAAAACTATAAACATCCATTCTATTTATAGTACAAAAAAGAGCTTACATCTCGATATTTTAAATTAAAATTTGTTTAAATTTGAAGACCAAGGCTCTGTTGAAAGTTGATCATTTAGAACTATATAAAGTATACACAGCACACTGTTCTTGTCCAGCAAAACTCAAAAACACTGTACTGTCCCCTTTAAATTCCTCAACTTTAAAATCTTTGTATACACACACACACACACACACACACACACACACACACACACACCCACACACACACACATCCCAGCATACGCAGCAAATGTAGACGTAAGTCCCTTTCAGACTACAAGAAGACTGACGCGAGATAATGAGCGAATCCATTGCCACGTGCCCCTGAGGTGTAAATTTTAAGCTGTGATTCATCAGATTCGACCACACTCTTTGGAGAAAACTTAGAAACTCTGCTGTTTCTTACATATGAAACCAAACCATCACAGATTACATTTACAT
>OMKQ01068772.1:0-13708 GCA_900302335.1 Phycis phycis | reverse complement strand
CAATCGAGGTCGCTTTCCAGGTGAGGCGGGTGATGTATGTGTCCTTCAAGGACGGGAGTGGGGCACCAATGATCTTGCCAGCTGTGTTCACTATGCGTTGCAGGGTTTTTCTGCTGTGTTCGGTGCAGCTACCGCCCCACACAGTGATGCAGCTGGACAGGGTGCAATTTCCCTCGAGGATTATTAAAGTACTTCTGTCTGTCTGTCTGTCTGTTTGTCAATGGTGCCCCGGTGGAATGTTTTCAGCACGGGTATGGGGGCCTTAGCTTGTTTAAGCTTGCGGAGGAAGTAGAGGCCCCACTGGGCTTTCTTTAGCAGTGATGCAGTGTTGGTGGTCCAGGAGAGGTCCTCACTGATGTGCACCCCCAGGAATTTGGTGCTGCTCACTCTCTCCACAGCAGCACCATCGATGGTCAGCGGGGAGTGTTCAGTGTGGCCTCTCCGGAAGTCCACCACAATCTCCTTGGTTTTGCTGACATTCAGCAGGAGGTTGTTGTGTTTGCACCACTTCAGAAGGTCAACCTCCTCCCTGTAGTGGGTCTCGTTGTTCTTGGTGATGAGACCCACCAGAGTTGTATCGTCCGCAAACTTCACCATGTTGTTGGAGCTGTAGGTTGGTGTGCAGTCGTGGGTTAGCAGAGTGAAGAGCAGGGGACTGAGCAGACAGCCTTGGGGGGCCCCTGTGCTCAGTGTGATGCTGCTCGAGGTGTTGTTGCCAACTCATACTGCCTGTGGCCTCTCGCTGAGGAAGTCCAGTACCCAGTTACACAGGGAGGTGTTGAGCCCCAGCTGGTATAGTTGTCTCTGTTGTAGTGTCCAAAACGTTGTGAATCCTGCTCTTGCAGATGTCTAGCAGAGCCTGTCGACTGTACTTGTATTCCGACGTAGACAGACGAGACGAACATGACAAACTTTCGGACGAACACTTAGTAAACAAAGAACACTGCATTGTCGCTGCGTCTATGCGCGCCGCCATCTTGATCTGCATCACAGGCGCCGCTGGGCTTTCTTCACCTGTGATGCAGTGTTGGTGGTCCAGGAGAGGTCCTCACTGACGTGCACCCCCAGGAATTTGGTGCTGCTCACTCTCTCCACAGCAGCACCATCGATGGTCAGCGGGGATGTCTATATTTTATTTTATTACATATTTATATTGTACATTTTGCACTACCTTTCTTCTGGAGTATTGTAACAAAGGCAATTTCCCTCCAGGATTATTAAAGTACTTCTGTCTGTCTGTCTGTCTGTCTGTGTTCAGTAAAATAAAGCACTTTCTGCTACAAAGACCTCATACTATGCAAGGATCATCAGTGAGGGAGAAGGAAACACCAGGGGTCTTTTTCCACTGTGAATGAACTCCTCAAACCACCTGATAACACCATACGTCAGAATGTCTCTGTTGAACGCTGCTCAGCCTTCCTGAACTTTTTCAACATAAAAATAGAGGAAATCCACCAGCAATTGAAGTGTTCAATTATGTAGCTAAAGCAACCATGCTCCTTGAATGCCCTGGGCTCATCTACAATAAATGCATTCAGTGAATTCAGTCTCCCTGCTGAAAGTTGCAATTCACCTGTCAGCTGGACCCTGTTCCGATAAACCTGGTCAAGAAGTGCCTACCATTGACTATCCCAATGATAGCTTCAATAATTAACACCTCTCCTATCACTGGCATAATCCCTCCTTTAAAGATTGCTTTTGTCAGACCAACTCTGGAAATATCTGGATTGAGCCCTGATGACTTTAACAACTACCGACTTATCTCCATTTTACTATTTGCCATATATGTCAAAAGTTGCGGAGAGGGTAGTGCCATCTCAACTCCAGGATCACTTGAAGGACAATGATCTTTTCAAACTATTTCAGTCTGCATTTCATCCTAAACACTGTACAGAGACTGCCTTGGTAAAGATAACCAATGACCTCCTCTGTGCAGCTGATGCTGGACTTATTTCCATCCTTATCCTCCTACACCTCAGTGCAGCTTTTGACACTATATCACACCAGCTTTTTCTGGAGTGTCTTGCCAGCATTGGATTGCAGAGCTGTGAGAGGTAAGATGTGATTGGTGGTTCACATCTTACCTCTCTGACAGGACACAGTTTGTTCAGATAATGAACTACAAGTCTGCAGCAATGCTGTCACAAAGGGGGTGCCACAGGGTTCTGTTTTGGAGCCCCTGCTCTTCATCATCTACCACCTCCCACTTGGAAGTATCCTCAGACAACATCATGTTCAGTTTCACTGTTAGGCTGATGACACCCAGCTTTATATGTCCACCAAACCAACTGCCTCTCTGCCTCCAGCTGCGATCACTGCCTGTCTTCATGATATCAACCTGTGCATGACTAACAACTACCTAAAACTTTAACAGCAAGAAGACTGAACTACTGGTTTTTGGCTCCAAAACAACTCTGGCAAAGATAGAAAAAGACACTCACTCTCTCTGTAGATGGCTCCAACATTGCTTGTTCCACCGCGGTGAAGAGTCTTGGTGTCATACTAGACAGCACACTTTCATTCAATACTCACGTCAACAGTATATAAAGTAAAGGGGCATATAGCAGATGATTTTGTCCAAAGCATCTTACAATCAGGACATTTGTGGGGTTCGACATATGGACAGTTAGAGGACAGGGATCAAGGGGATCGAACCTCCGACCCTACGGTGGATGACCCGCTCTGTCCACCCGCTCTACCCACTGAACTACTGCCACCCCATATCTCGCAGTGCCTTTTTTCATCTGTGCAACATTGCAAGACTGCACCCTTCCCTCATGTCCCTCAAGTCCTTGTCAATGCTTTGACTACTGCAACTCTGGCATTCCAAATAAATTACTCCATCGCCTCCAAATAATGAATAACTCTGCTGCCAGAATAGTAACCTGTTCAAAGTCAACAAACCATGTAACACCCTTGCTAATACAGCTACACTGGCTGCCAGTTACCCACAGAATCCAGTTCAAAATCCTGCTGATGGCGTACAAGGCCCTGCATAACCATGCTCCCACCTACCTCACTGACCTCCTGGAGAACTACACCCAGAACTACACATCAGCTGGTGTGCTCAGATTGCCCAAGATGAACCTCAGCACCATGGGAGAGAGAGCATTCACCTACAGCCTCCAAGCTGTGGAACTCACTTCCAAATGACATCAGGCAGTGTGAATCCATTGCCCAGTTTAAGACGAAACTGAAAACCTATCTCTTCAGGCTAGCATATGGACTTTATTATGGCCCTACAGACTCAGATGTTTTTATTTTATTATTATTTATTTTATTTTTTGTCTAATCTGCATTGTTCTTTATTTGTGAGGTGACCTTGGGTGTCTTGAAAGGCGCTTGAAATAAAATGTATGACTATTATTATTATTATTGTTAACAATAATAATGATAATAATAATAAACATATAATAACAATAACAATATAAAAACAATAATAATAACAATGATAATAACAATAATATAATAATAATGATAATAATAACAACTAAAAATTCTCTCACCGCAAAGATGTGAACAAGAGAACAGAGTGAGTCCGTAACGAAAGGGTCCCTGGATAACCCACGCAAAATGTTGGGAAGATCCAGCGTGGCATAAGCACACGGGAAATGGGTTTAACACGTCTAGCCTCACGCTATAATCTCTTGACCAGGGGATGACTACAAACCGGTTTACCATCAGAGTCGATGTGGCCAGCCGAAATGGCTCTCCGGGGCCACCAGAATGGGCGGCAGGAACACATCAGAATCAGAAAGATGTTTATTGCCAAATAGGTTTGGATATACAAAGAATTTGATGAAGGAATTTGTGGTTGGTGCATGACAATAAACAATAGACAATCAACACAGCGCAAGATGTCAGGACCTAATATAATAAAAAATAAAGTAGATGTAGATAGTTGTAGTTGTAGATAAAGGAATCTACGAAGTGTTTTAAAGAGTGCAGTTGTTTGCAATTGGTAATCTGTCTGAGCATCTTCCAGACAGAAGTCGAGGAGTCGTTAGCTGAGAACTGTTGGAGTTTCTCAGAGTACAGTCATTTAGCGTTTCTTAGCGCCTTGCTAAACGTGTACTTAGCCTCTTTAAGGTCAGATAAGATACGACTTTATTGATCCCCCATGGGGGAAATTCACATGTTGCAGCAGCAGAGAGTACAATTTACAAGAAACAGTGTGTAGGAACAACCATAGTGCAGAGATATACTATTTATATCCCTTATAGACATAAATGATAGTTATTTTACAGCACATAGCCGTGTAGGTTATGTGTGAACAATTTAATATCAATATGAATAAAAATGAATGAATATGAATATTGCACAAGTAGTAAGCAAGTAGCCGAGCAGCAGCTATGCCTGACATTGATGATGATTGTGATTGTATAGTCTAATTGCTGATGGGATGAAGGACCAGCGGTAGCGTTCCTTTGTGCACTGTGGATGGAGTAGCCTGCTGCTGAAGGAGCTGCCCAGGGCATTCTCAGTTTCATGGAGAGGGTGAGAGGCATTGTCCAGGATGGATGACAGTTTGGCTATCATACTGCCCCACCTCCTCAATGGAGTCCAGAGAGCACACCAAGACAGAATTGGCCCTGTTTGTCCATCAGTAAAGCAATGCATAGACCAGGACTGATGCCACCACTGAATCACTGAAGGTCTTTAACAGTGCACTACACACACCAAAGGACCTCAGTATCTTCAGCAGGCAGAGATGACTTTAACCCATCTTGTACAGAGCATCTGAATTAGCTGACCAGTCCAGTTTGTTGTTGAGGTGAATCCCCGGGTGAGGAACTGGCAATCTCAATGTCCACGCCTTGGATGTTCACCGGCGAGATCCAGGGTTTCCTCCTATGGAAGTCAACCGCTATCTCTTTGGTCTTTCCGGCATTCAGGTGGAGGCAGTTCAGTGTAGTCCATTCAACAAAGTCCCCAATGACCTACATCCCCCCCTGAGATACACCCTACAATGGCTGTATCATCAGCAAATTTCTGAAGGTGACAGCTGCTAGTGTTATGGTAGAAATTTGAGGTGTAGAGGGTGGACAGGAAGGGGGACAGGACTAGAACTATTCCTGTGGGGCCCCCGTGCTGCACACCACCACATCATACACACAGTCATGGAGCCTTACATACTGGGGCCTATTGTGTGGGGTGAGTGAGTAAGGTAGGCTGTAGTCCTGGCAACCAGTTTGGAGTCCACTCTCACTCCCTTCAACTTAACCCTGAGGAGCGATGATTGGATGGTGTCGAAAGCACAGGAGAAGTCAAAGAACATGACCCTGACAGTGCTTCCATGCTCCTCCAAGTGGGAGAGGGATCTGTACAGCAGGTAGATGACTGTGTCATCCACTCCAATGTTTTGCTGGTAAGCAAACTGCAGCGGGTCCAGCACCGAGCTCACCTGAGGTTGAAGGTAGTCAAGCACCATCCTCTCCAGAGTCTTCATCAGGTGTCATCAGATGTTAGGTCTACCGGTCTGAAGTGATTAGGCTCCCGTGGATGCGTTGTCTTTAGCACGGGAACCACACAGGAAGTCTTCCGCAAGACGATAACTCTCTCCAGATTAAGACTCAGATTGAAGATATACAACACCACCTCAATTAGCTGGTCAGCACAGGTCTTTAGTACTCTGGAGCTGAGGCCATCTGAACCTGTAGCCTTCCTCTGCTTTATCCTCTGCAGTCTCACCATATCAGCCATCAGAGAGAGAGGGTGGGAGGATAGATCAGGCTTGGGGGAGGACAAGGGACAGGTTGGTGGCTTGAGTGGGTGGGAAGAGGAAGAAGGAGGGGGAGGGAGCGGACACTAATGTGGTGTGGTCTCCAGACCTCCCTCACATTGTTTTGTTGGAGTCTGTTCCCCATATTCCTCCTGGAGCAGTCATATTCCTCTGGACTCTCCCCAGTTACTCTTTGTCCCCAAATCTGAAGACCCTCATCTTCTCATTCAGCAGAGTCTTTAGCTCAGGGGTAACCCAGTGTTGACCAGGCAAATTTCTGGTTAAGATTTAATGGGCTTTAGGTTGCTGAATAGAGACTATAGTTTTGACACGTCTGTTAAATTTACTTTAATCACATAGTTGCACATTTCGTCAGAAAGAAAGAGCCATGTGACCCACAAATGAATCGCATGGCTAGAATAATGGAAAGGAATAAAAGTGTTGGATTTGGAATGTGAAATATTTGTCCAGTACAAACTTCCATACGCCTGGAAGTCTTCACATATCCAAACACTAGTCACCATCTGACTAGCACCATCTAATGGTTACCAGCATACTCACTAGCCACCAAGTGAAGACTTGGTGGTCAGTGACTTGGAGACAGGATGGGGACCTTCAATAAGATGCCTGCATTTATTATACTTCTTTCAGGTTAGGGATACCTTAACGTTTACACATGTTTCGGACACCCAATGTGCATGATGAACTCTGGATTATAAAAAATCATTACATTAACTGTTGAAAAGTTTTTTGTGTCACACAACCAATTGAAAATAGAGTGCACATTGCCATTGTTGACACAAATTAGCCTCCACTTCAGACCACATGGAATGAACTAGATGGCTGGACTAACACCAAAAGCAAGGGGGTGTCGTAAAATATGAACAAATCAAAATTGACAGGATTGGCATATTGAATGGGTTTAAACAATATTTTTTCAAGTTTGGTTCACAAACATGTTTAGATCTGAAAAACAGGATAATAGGCCTAAAAAGGTTGGGAACTACTGTGTTTAAATATATGGTGTGCAATTGTTTGTTTTCTAGCCCTACACTGGCTGTGGCAAGAGGGCGATCTGAAGCTGGAGCTGGATGACATGAAGAGTGAGAGGGAGAGCACGCAGGGGGAGGAAGCCAAGACTGTGATGGACGTCCTCCGCTCCCGCTGTGTCCGATGGCAGCTTTTGGCTTTGGCCATCCCCTGTGCGGGGGTGCAGTTCTGTGGCAACAATGCAGTAGGTTGCAGACCACACTTTCTTCAGCCCGCCCCCCTCCGCCCCTTCTTGAAAGCATTGATAAAAGGCTACACACCCCTAGATAAAGAAAACATAATTTTGTAATTTACTTGACTGGTGCTATTGGCTTAGCTGTACTATTATTTTTGTTGCTTCCCAGCTGTATTTCTACGCCTTCGATATCTTCAGAGAAGCGGGTGTGGCAGAGGATAAAATGCATTACCTGTCCATTGGTATTGGAGCGACAGAGTTCGTGACCATATCACTCTGTGTGAGTACTGCTCATTTCCAGATGCATTGACAGAACACAGAGGGTTTGTCCCTTATTGATAATGTTGTGGTTCAGTCTCTAGTGATCGAACGTGCTGGGAGGAAGAAGCTGATGGGCTATGGCTACCTGTTGATGGGCATCACCATGTCCATACTCATCATCACACTGTCTATCAAGGTCAATTCGCAAAAATGGCTTCTTCTTTTAGACAATAACGATGTGATTGGATGATCCTATTTAAGACCTGCTTCTTGTGCCTGCAGGACTTGTATTCGTGGATTCCCTACATCAACATTAGCCTGATATTTACAGTCATGTGTATTTACGGACTTGGACCCTGTGAGTAATTCCTGTTGATTATTTAACTGGTTATCAATAATTTGATCCAAAGGGAAGTCAAAGAATAGGTTTCTGTCTACTTACAGCTGGGGTGTCCATGGCGCTCCCAGCAGACCTCTTCCTCCAGGCGTGGCGTCCCTCTGCTTACGTTTGTAGCGGCACCATCAACTGGGTTGGCTTGTTTCTCATCGGAATGCTTTTCCCCTACATAGTGGTGAGATGTTCTATATATAGAAGGCTATCTATATTTAAAAAGGTTTCTCAGTGGTGCCCTGGTAGCTCACCAGGTAGAATGAGTGCTATTAAGGTGTAGTCCTTGACAGCAACCTGGGTTTTGATTCCAGCCTGCAATCATTTGCTGTATGTCTTCCCCTTTCTCTACCATACCTTCCAGTGTAATCTCTACTGTGTCTATCAAATAAAAAAACTACAGCATGCAACAAAAACAAATCTTAAAGAAAAAGTTTCTCAAAAATGTTACAAGTGTAATATACGTTGTTTCGTAACTTTTCACTAGAAATGTGTGCATTGACATTTTTTTTCTCTCATTTACCCCACTAGGATGGAATTGGACAATTTTGCTTCCTGATTTTTGTGGCCTACTGCATTTTCAGCTCAGTGTTCATGCTATACTTTGTGCCCGAGACTAAAGGAAAATCAATGATTGAGATTGCGGAGGCTTTTAAAAAATTGAATTTCAAACACAGGCACACAGAGAAGGAACACAACATTCTTCAAACTCAATTCTAAAATGTGTTAAATTGTTTAGTTTATTTATGCCATTAGTCATTTTTATTAAAGGTAAATGTATGTAACAAGTCCAAAGGATAGGCTGTAAATTGTTTTTAATTTCGCATAAACCAAAAACTGATCATACTTACTGAGTTAATAATGATATATATTTTCTCAGACCCCAGAAATGACAAGTTAATTACTTTTCTTACGCAAATTTATTTAATATCCACCTCTGTCCCATTGAAGAGACATGGGACTCAATAACATAGTACAAAAAACAATATCTATAGAAAAGCATGTTTGGATTGGTATATAACAAAACATGTCAAAGTATGTCATGTTTCAAAGACAATCTTGCTGAGCATGACGAAAAAAGGTTAAGTTAAAATGGCTGCGTGTGCATGTTTGTTTTGTACAAAAGTGTCAAAGCAAGTCACTGTATTGTTTGCCTACCCTTCAGAAAAAAGAAAATGTAATCTGTTGCTCCTCACAATCAGTATTTTCAAGGCACTTTGCAACAGACCGCCAAAAAAGAAAAAAAATGCACCTAGGCCTACAAAAAAAGTCAATAAATCACAGATTAGACAAGTGCCAAACATTGCAAGCATGTCTTATGGAAATCAAGGTATTTTGTTTCCTATTTAAAAACAACCTTTATTTCAACTACAGGGAATAGGTAATAGTGTATGGCAGCAGCAGAGTGGATGAAAACAAACGGAACAAATTGACAAAAAAGTCAAGCCACCAGCACTTGGGAGTGCTGCCGAACCAAGAGCGGTGAACACCTGTGAACAGTGATATGACCGTCACCAACACCCTGTAGCACAGAATGTGGCTAACTCTAGCTAGACACACATCTACCTAATGGCTATACAATTATATTCCTCTACATTATGGACAAAAGGAACAAAATAAATATGTACAGGACTGCTGACAAATGTATTTATATGTATAGTTATATATGCCAGAGAACATGTGAATATTACAGTACAAACGGTTGTTGCGCAATGCAATTTAGCCATAAATAATATAGGCATGTAAAGAATTTAAAAATCAAAACTAATCACATATATCAAACAGAAGTGTTAAGAAAACACAGACACAAAAGTAAGCTTATCCACAGCATACTTTTCTTTACAACCACAGAAAGAGCCCCTGCCTTCTTTTTCAATGACTTCGATGACAATGACATTGTGAAAAAAGCTAACCAAGGTCTGATACGATAGAACTGACATGAGAGGTGTTAAATTATTAAAAAATATACAATTATCAAATACTTTACACATAACTGGTCAAAAATCTGCCCCACACCGTTTGTTGTGACAATGAAAGGCATGTTAAAATTTCAAATGAAGTTAAAATCCAGTTGTTTCATAGCCTTATAAATAAGATCTCGGTGGCCCCACGCGACTTAAACAGCGAAGTAGTATTGTAAAGCCATTTTCATTAAATAATTTTGCATTAAAAGCGCCCTGAAGATAAAAAAATATATAAACATAAAGGGTGACAAAAACAAGATTGCAAGCAAGTTAATCAATGGTATTTAGAAAGATAATATACCTTAATTCACTTTTCTCCAATTAAAGTCTTGACAAAGTAAAAGGCATGATTTGTTTTGCTCATTTACATTCTGAAACAATGACGTTTCATTCAAGACACACTTTGATATGGAGCCCTTGCGCAATAAAAATAAAATATTTATAAAAAAAAATAAAGATTGTTGTGTGCAGCTATAAACAAAACAGCCTTAAAAGTTAAGGATGTATACTGGCCTGTGCCATCAGTCAAACAGATGGTTCACACACAAACACACATACACAATGTGAATCTAAATTAAGCAAAACCATAAAATGCTCACAATATAAAACGAAAGACTCAAACATGGCACAAATAAATTACTAAAATATAATTATACTTCACAAAATGTAACAACTGAAATTGGTCCCTGGTTATTATACATGTAATTTGTTCAATGAGACTTGGTAAAACGTTTGAAAGGGATTTGGAAGGTTCATTTGTATCATTCTAGAGGCATGTTTCCAGACATTCAGGAAGATTAGCTCATGATGATCACATAGTCTCTAATTCCAAGATGGACATTCCAGCTTGGAAACACACCAATGCAATAACATAAATAACACCATGGTACATCTTAAATAGATATATCATTTGTCATTTAAGTCAAGCTTTAGTAATTTACTAAGCATTATGCTATATACTTGTTCCCCAAAAAGTCTCCTTGCATAAAAAAGAAGTTACATGTAACAAAGTCAGTGGTAAGAAGTAGACGTAGAAGTAGACTTCTATAGGCAGTGCTGAACTCCCTACAGTTACTACTACATTTACTGTTGAGGTAGCTACCTTCTTCAGATGTATACTGACTGTGGCTGGCAATTGGATTTAACAATTAAACTTTTAAAAACCGACACATGGTTTTGTTTTCATTATATGAATAACTTGTGGATGCATGGTTTGTTAAAGATAACTAGTTATTGTAAATGAACCAAATTGAATTGAGTGTGTACTGTGCAAACGTACCATTAATCTAAAGTGTGGTCATCATTAATGTCTCCTGAAACAAGACACAACAAACTTAGGACTGTTGTCCTAAGTTTAACAGTTTAACTAACAAATCCCTTTCATAGATTTCAAGGAAACATGTCAATTTGCAGCCTTCAAAGCCAGTAGAATTCATAACCAGAAAATAATGGACAGTAATCATGAATCTCTGACAAATACTCAAAGACTTATTCACCACACATCAATTCAGAAAGATGTGGCTTTAAGGGCTGGTGTAGAAACAGGTGTAGAGTGATAAAATAGTCATCGTATTCAATCAAACGTATTATATATAAGATCAAGGACAATAGGTCAGGTTTCGTAATGCAGTTTCACTACTCTGGAATGAATAAAAAATAAAAACTGAATACAGCTTATGACAAATAGTAACAAAAGTGAATGCACAACGAGCAGTGCAATGAACAGCAGACAACAGTCAGTCTTGTGGCAAAAGTATTCCTAAATACAGAGGATATAACTTAACCACAAAGTTTTCAGTAGAGCCCCCAGAAGTTTTTTTCCCTTTTCGGTTTATTAAAATCACTTCCCTGCAAAGTCTATTCCACTCTGCCCTGCGTCTGCGTCTACCAGGGACGAGGCGAAGGCTGACTGGACGATCTGAAAGCCAAAGGACTCCAGCAGAGACATGTTCTGCTGAGAGGAGAAGGGAGAGGCGGCCTGCTGGCCCAGCTCCGATGGAGCCCTTGCCTGGCCCTTCTGACCCTCGTGTACCCGGTGCTGGTGCTTGTTGAGGTAGGACTTTGTTCGGAAGGCCTGACCACAAATGCTGCAGATGAATTTCTTCTCCACATCTGCCTTGACCTTCGACCCTGATGGAAAGTTCACCATCCTGGTGGCAGAGGAGGAGGATCCATTGCAGGCTGGTGATGCCATCTCTACATCATCCGCGTCAGGCTTCTGTTGAGACTTGAGCTCGTCCCTGTTGGTCAACTCACCGAACGAAGGGTCCAACCCCTGGGACTCTAGATGAGGACATTTCTCAGGATTCTCCAGTCCATCTGAGTGTGAATGCCAAAGTAGTCAGAGGCGTGTGAAGAGAGATAGAGATAGAAAATGAAAGATTAGAAGAGAACAAAATCAGAGAGAAGTGTAAATGGAAGGGGAAAAATTCAAGCATCAAATACAACTTTCAATAGTTCAATTCAATCCAGTTTCAGACCGTCATATAAAAAATGTTTTAGTAAGTCCAGTATGGAAAACATCTGACGAGCCATCACTAAACAGGAAAGCAACAAGCATGCCTTGTACAATGACATCGCCAACACCATAAAACCAACACCTTTGTGCCAAGATTTTTGTGATTTTATTAAACCTACTTTAAACTACAATCGCGTCACCCAAACCATTTGTGCAATGTGGACTGTCGCTTGCACTCATCCAATCAGTGAGCAGCTAGCAGCATGCCCCGCCCCTCCACCTACTGGACTGACCTGTGACAGGCCCATGGAATGGTAAGCCAGAGCGACACTCCCAGTAACAGGGGAGAGCACCCTGCAGGCCCAGGGCTGGGGGGCCAGGCTGGGGATGACATGGGGATCCAGAGAGTCCACGAAAATTACTGTGCCTGTACTCTGCCTTGGATAAGGTGACAGGCAGCTGGCGACTGGCGCACAGGTCTACACCACACCCGGCCCGGGAGAAGGGGAGGGGTGGGGAGGAACAGACAAGACAAGCCAGCGGAAACCAGAGAGATGAAATTACCCCAAATGCTACTTTTATGCATTTGCGTTGCATGCATTTGCACACAAAAAGGCAGGCCAAGCAAACATGATTACTTCGCTCATTTGATCTCATTCATGTTTACTGCCATCAAGCTGCTATGACCTGAAAATATGGGGAAATTATACAACTAAATCGATCTTGATTTTGACAATTTGCCTGGACAAAAGTTTAAAATCCAAGTTAAAGATCCCAAGGTGAGTTACAATCGGTTTTGTCTGCACCAAATGTCTCCAGCCACACATGCAACTGAGATAGAATTGATAGCCAAATAGGATAGCTATGACTACATTGCTTATATTTTGGTTAATTATTCAATCAAAAAACAAGTGCTGTAATAAGAACCATCTTCATTCAAACACGTGTTTGAATGTCTGTGTTGATAGAATGTTACAAATAAAACCAACCTTGCATGGCATTGCATTTTGAGGGACTTGTGTCTCAGCAGCAGCGTTATACTTCCTGGTAGTAGGCTATGGCAGCGGCAAACTGATATTACCTAGGTTACCAGCAGAAACTAGTCCCTCAAAATGCGATGATTCATGCGAAGCAAGGTTAGTTTTATTTCTAACATTATTCTATCAACACAGACATTTACACCGATAGTCTGGCATTTTTTAAAGCATTGGCCTACGAAATCTGCAGAAGCCAGAATGCGCACATGAAAGTTTCAATTCATAATATGTTAGCAAACAGTAGTGATTTCACCTCATTTCTAAGGAACGGTTACAGTTCAGTAGAGAAGCATGTCAATACTTGACGAATGCAATACTCAAATACACGGGCAACAAAAATGGAAATACTTACAGCAGCAGCTGTTTTTGGTGTAACTATGCACCCATAAAATTCAGACAAACATTTATAGAGTTCAGGCTTCAGTTATTATGGCTATTTAAGTCACACTAAGTCACACTGATGGCAACCACTATGTTGTTACATGTGTCAAAAGTCAGCTGAATTCCAACCAGTGTGCATCAGCATGTAATGCCACTTCAATTAGTCAAGATTCCAGTCAGATACATCTTTGTACAAAAAAGCACATCAGCAACATGGTATCCGAAGGAAATGACAAAAATACAATAAATAAGCAACTAAAAATCTTTTTTTC
>OMKQ01068771.1:0-12398 GCA_900302335.1 Phycis phycis | reverse complement strand
CCGACCCCAGCGGAGATGGACCCTTCCTACTCCCCCAGAGGGCTGCTGAGGCGTCCATTGCTCCTCACCCCTTTATAGCACGCACACACATACATACACACACACGCGCGCGCGCACGCAAGCACGCACGCAACACACACACACACACACGCAAACACAGAAGCGCAGTCACACACACACACACACACGCAAACACAAAAAGCGCAGTCACGCGTATGCACACATGAAGCATGCACAGAAAAACACACACATGCACAGACACAAACACACACACACACACACACGTATGTGAAGCATACAGAGCACATACATACACAAAGCACATACAGGCAGACACAGACAAACGAAACACACATGTACCGATGCATACAAAAACACAATCACATCCACGCTCCCTACGTACACGCAAGAGCGCCGGGAACTGTTCAGTGAATGTCTAACATGGGATTCAATACTTCGGATTTGCATTTGCCTTAAAGGGAATTTGTGGACGGTTCTTATTTTTATTTTTATTTTTTTCTCCTTGTTTAGTGACCCCAGACAAATTCATTTTCTTCTGCATTACTTTCTCCCATTCTTTTTGATACATTATTTATTTCTTATAACTCGATGACGGGCCTCTGTAAGCTAGGAACGCAGACCTTTTCAGAGGGCATACTTAATTGCTCTTGTGGTTGTTTGACTTTGGGAGGTTATTTGAATGTCTTTCGTAAAAAAAAGAAAAAAATGCATAAAATATGAGTACAGCCATCGTTATATCAAAACATAAGCAAAATACACATTTCATTAACCATTTTTTCTACAATGAACATTGAAAGTCTTACCATTAATATCATTTTTTTTTTTAACCAATAGTTTATTGATGGAAATTAACATCAAAGTGTTTGTTATTGCTAAGCTACATGTGGACCTAAAATGGCTGTGGATGTATATGATGACCGATGTAATCTTAAGTGAAGGATGTGATTCCCACGCTCTGAACCGCCATGATTAGTAACTGACGTAACATTCTTCAAATACTTTAGTGCACTGGCAGAGTTTTGACTCAGATTTCTTTAATCAAAGTAACCAATTTCTACAGAACCAATATACAGTATATCTTAATTTGATGTTACCTAACTTATTATTTTGAGCTCTAGGCTACTTTCGTCATTGTAAATGATAATTAAATACAGCTTTTTAAGTAAAAGTATAGGTCAAACAAGATCTGGCGTTGAATGCAAAAACCTTTCCACAAACAAGGCGTGTAAACGCGCGCCAAAACGCGAACAATGCCACCTCCGTTCAACTCTGCATTCATTCAGCATTGAGTGAATCTCACCTTTAAATTAGGAGACCATTCCCATGTGTACATCTCTGAGTGAGTCTGGAGGCACGGTTCTGATTTTGGGGAGGTTATGGATATATTGTACAGATCTAGTACTATGTATTATTTGTCTTATATATTCCACTAGGTATTTAGTACAAGCAATATTTTTGTTTGACATAAAAGAAGAAGAAAAAAAAAAAGGAAGACCAAAAAAATTGACATTTATAGCTATGTAGATTTCTATATTTCTGTACAAATGTTTTGTTAAACATGTTTTTTATGTGTGAGGAAAGTGGTTGACACTGTACCAGAGGACGTGTGTGTATCCTGCCCTGTGGAGCAGACATTGAAATGTAATTTTTACAAAGTGCCAGCATTAGTCCCTCATCGCAGACTGCCTGCGTTCGTCGCGTTGAGGTGCGTTGGCCGAACGCGAGCGTTTCTCCGCGGTAGCGACGATGTCCCAATCATTTCTCCAGAAGGTTCTTATGCCATGAATGTATCACCAATGCCGATATACACATTAATTAGATTTGCCTGGTTACACGCATACAATAGTTAATTGATTCAGGTTGAAGAATGATGGCCTTATCCGTGTAGAGGACGGAGCTTCTTGTCAGAGGGCTCCATGGTACTCGCACATAAAGCCCTCATGTTCACATACCAGCACATATGTATGCCTTTAACCTGCATTGAGGGAAAAAAATGACTACAGTTGTGCAGATGTTTTCACTGTGTGTGAACTCTTTGTGCTGTCCAATGCATCATTCCACATACCAAATGTCTTCAATAAATTGGAAACACAATGTTTTGGGTTTTGAGTATTTAAAGCCTTATAAACCGCAAATAGGTTGAGATCACCGTTGCGCTGTTGTACCACTTGACTGTAATCACTACCAGTCATCAAATTATTAAAATATGAAACAAATCTGTGTGTTATTTATGTATTAGATATTAACACACACATTCACACACACACACACACACACAAACAGACACACACACACAAATGATGTAGTGTAAACAAGTGTAACACATGTTAACATAGTTTATCAAAGTGGAATAATTAATGTAACGTCATGTCATTAATGACTAATGTTGATAAAAAAAAAAAACTCACTACGGAACATAGTTTGGATGTAGTACTCTATCGCTCTCTTGTGGCGATGTAGATCAACACAATAAAAAGTAGACCGTTGAGATCTGGGGAAATGATGTCCACGCTCCACGCTGCTGTGCAGTGCATTCGCTTCCTACAAAGCGACTGCATCCATTTCCCAGAAACCATTGCGCTCAAATGACGTAAGGACACGCGTCGCCGGCTGTTGCTGAGTGTAATGTTTATCTTTTTGCAACCATCCTAGACACAGCGTTGAAGGTTACTTCTTCCCGTTTTCAAGCTCTCTGAATGCAAAGTTGTTTATATGCATGCATGCATTAAATAGTCGGTGTGTTAAGGGGAACATGCTATGTGAAGAACCAAGCCAGAATACTTTTAAACTTTGCGTTAGGTTAGCTTTATAGAAACGTAGCATTAGACTCGCGTCCCTAACCTCTTGTTGAATATGAAAGATGGTGTGATGCTAAACCTTACTGTATTTGTTTAAGCGGGATTTATTCAATGAAACCCCTCTCACTGACACATGCAGAAATAAAGTAAATGACTAATCTTCATGGCATTATTAGATTGAGTATTTACTCAGGTCTTGCTGCAGACAGTCATTACTCGTTTTAGCTACAGCTCAAACTTCCTGATGGCAAAGGCTGAACCCTCTCACCGAAGGCTCAGCGATGAAGAAGATCTGACGGCTTTGCGAAAGCGGAAGACTTGTCTGGTATCAGAAAACAAACGGCCGTTCCACATGCCCTTACCTGAGGCTCAATCTAATAAACTTAAAGACGAGGGTGACAAGCAGTCTTCGAATGGAGCATCTTGTTGGACCGACAGGGGCATCACCCCTCCGGATACCCAACCCCCAAACACAGTGCTTGTTCTGTTGGTGCTGGGCCTTTCTTTTTCTACTCGCTTCTACAAACTAGCAGAACCTCCTCATATATGGTGAGTACCAGGCCTCTCTTCAGTCCCTCCGTGTGTATGTGTGTATATTCCCAACAGTGTGTCCATTTACCCACACTGATGTCTGACTTTCAGTTGGGATGAAACACACTTTGGGAAGATGGGAAGCTACTACATAAATAGAACCTTCTTTTTTGATGTCCACCCTCCTCTTGGAAAAGTAAAGTACTTTGTCCGATTCGTAGAAGCTGTTTTCAGCAAAACCTTTCAATACACAAATACAATGTTAAACCCAGCTTGACAGGAGATGCTCTTTCCCCTGTTCCAGATACTTATAGGTCTCGCCGGGTATATGACAGGCTATGACGGGACATTTCCCTTTATCAAACCAGGAGACAAGTATGGACATCACAACTACTGGGGTATGAGAGGGGTGAGTTTTATTTTCGCTGTAAGTAATCAGTGAATGCTGCTGTACATGTTGTTGTGATTATGAAATGACGTAATTGGACACAGACACTGATTGGATGACCCTTCTTGTGTTAGTTCTGTGCAGCCCTGGGCTCCTCTCTCCCAGTTTTCGCCTACTTCATCGTGCTGGAGTTGTCTCACTCCAACTCAGCTGCTCTGATCGCGGCTTCTCTGCTTATATTCGGTGAGCGTGTTTCTCAACGCAGAGGAAGGAAAGCGGAATGAGGTGGCAGGAGGCTGCATTTTTGCCTTTGAATTGTGCCTGGTCCCATAAAGTATTACCAGCATTCAGTTTTCAAGCAGGGGAAATAGAATTATACTAGATGTAGTAATGGCTGTCGTGTTTTAGTCTTGAGATAGCAATGATTTGTTGAATTAAAGTGACAAACAAAATAGGCTTATATCTCACCATTACACCCCATTACTACTAGAAACTAATGCTGTACAATCTGTTGAAACTTTGAACAGACACTGGCTCCATCACCATTTCCCAGTACATCCTTTTGGATCCAATTCTGATGTTCTTCATCATGGGGGCAGTGCTGAGCATGGTCAAGTTTAACCAGGAGAAATGCAGGTATGCGTCTTCACATCCACAACTCTTTATCCCAACAGGCTGTGGTCAGCATCAGCGGTCCTTGCGCTAGTGTCAAGACAAGGCCCGCTTTTAAGAAGGATACTCCGTGTCTCTTTTCTGCAGACCCTTCTGTGCGTCCTGGTGGCTGTGGTTGCTGTTGACGGGTGTCAACCTCTCCGGGGCTATCGGGGTGAAGTTTGTGGGGCTGTTTGTCATCCTGCTGGTGGGAATCAACACAGCAGCGGACCTCTGGAGCCTCCTGGGAGACCTGCACCTCTCGCTGGTATGCAGAGTGTTCACTTGTGTACCAGCAGTGTGAATGCATTGTGAATGCATTGTGAATGCGTTGTGAATGATGGATGATGCCAGATGCTCAACCACCCGGCTGTCTCTCTCTCTGTCTTCTCTCGGATCAGGTGGACGTCGCAAAGCACTTCTTGGCTCGGGTCTTCGGACTGATCCTGCTGCCCCTGTTGCTCTATGTTACAGTATTCGCCGTTCATTTTGTCGTGTTGAACAAAAGGTGAGCGCGGTTGGCTTCGCACTTTTGTTACGTCGGGACTGGTAGCGTGCGTGTGCGTGACGTAACGGAGAAGGAGCATTTGTTCGTGTTGCCACGGTCGGGGGTTGCCATGCCGATTTTAATTGTGTTCGTCCAACCAGTGGTCCGGGGGACGGCTTCTTCAGTTCGGCTTTCCAGTCCCGTCTCCTAGGAAACAACCTGCACAACGCCTCCATGCCCGAGTGTGAGTCCATTACCGTCGCCACGTCGCGTTCTATTGTCTGCACACCTGCCTGTTTACTCCGCCTTTTTCTGCTCCACGTGTGCCACAAACAACGCACGCTTCAATTGAAGTCTGACTAAATCTTCTTCTTCGTCCTCCTGGTTTCAAGACCTGGCGTACGGATCCGCTATCACGGTGAAGAACCTGCGCATCGCCGGAGGCTACCTGCACTCTCACTGGCACCTGTACCCAGAAGGGGCGGGAGCCAAGCAGCAGCAGGTCAGACAGACCGTTTGTGTACATTCTGGGCAGCAGTAGCTCAGTGGGGGTAGAGCAGGGTGGACAGAGCGGGTCGTCCGCTAACCGTAGGGTCGGCGGTTCGATCCCCGTCATCCCCCTCCTCCTCCAACTGTCCACCCCAAAAATGTACTGATTGTAAGTCGCTTTACACATTCAGTGTGTTTAGCAGAGGACTATTAATCAATATTCACCAACACAATGACGCGTGATGCACAGATGCCAACATTTCCTTGAATGGTCCATTCGTGTTTGCCGGATGTGCTTTGTCCCCTGCAGGTTACCGCGTACCTCCACAAAGACTACAATAACTTGTGGCTGGTCCACAAACAGGACGACAGCGAGGGTGAGACCGTGCTTGAACTTGAACTCCCTTTATCCTTATTGACATTGTCGTTATGCGTTACTCTCATTGATACAGGATTGGTCCAAAACAATGCGTCAAATGTTGACGTTGTTTGTTGTCGTCTTTTTTTTGCATTCAGCGCAACCTGAGACACCTGAGTTGGTCCGTCACGGAGACATCGTTCGACTAGAGCACAAAGAGTGAGCGCCAACGACGGACAGTCGGAAATCCCAAATGTTTTTCGCTGATTGACTTTGTTGTGGTGGTTTCTTTGTACATTGCGTATCATTGTGTCCATCTCAACACGATGCGTCTCCTTTCTGTGCCAGAACCACCAGAAACCTCCACAGCCATCTCCACGAAGCGCCTCTCACCAGGAAACACTTCCAGGTCACAGGTTACGGCATCGTGAGTGAACCCCCCCCCGACTTGACTTAAGTGTCTGTCGGTTTGTTGAGACCTTCTGCTCACTTCAGACCTTTTTCAGCAGTGCCTCTCGGTGGGCTGTTATCACAAAATGATAATGTAGTCACTAACCTGCCTGAAAACACCCAAGTAATGCTGCCCTCTTGCTTCACTCACTCG
Organism: Phycis phycis; assembly: GCA_900302335.1. Classification (NCBI taxonomy): domain Eukaryota; kingdom Metazoa; phylum Chordata; class Actinopteri; order Gadiformes; family Phycidae; genus Phycis; species Phycis phycis. The sequence goes on along the minus strand of OMKQ01068771.1, from coordinate 6,071 downwards.
GTCGCCATTCAGAACGGCAGCGGTGATTCCAATGACCTGTGGAAGGTGGAGGTCTGTGGGGGCGGGAGGGGAGATCCCGTGAAGGTTCTGCGCAGCAAAGTGCGCTTCCTGCACGTGACCACCGGCTGTGTGCTGTACTCCTCAGGAAAGACTCTTCCCAAGTGGTACCAAACTCTTTTGTTCTTTTCATTTTTGGAAAGATTTCGTTGATCAACCACCGATGCACGATCACAGCAGTGAATCACACGTCATACAGATGGACCACGTACAGACACAACCTACGTAATTGCGTAAGACGTGTGCTTTCACTGTTCCATCCAGGGGCTGGGAACAGGTGGAGGTCACCTGCAGCCCCTACCTCAAGGAGACCCCTAACTCGCAGTGGAACATCGAAGATCACGTCAATCCCAGACGTAAGCAAATGGGTCCATAAACAGTACGGGTCTCCTTGTCTTCACCTTGTCTCTCTGGTCCTTCATACGGCTGACCGCGGGTCTTTCTTCCATCAGTGCCCAACATTAGTCTGTCGGTGCTGAAGCCTCATTTCCTGGAGATCCTGCTGGAGTCCCACATCGTTATGATCAGGGTACAAAGTGGACAAAGGACATCTTCAATATCATCATCATTCTCATCATCATCATCATCATCATCATCCGAGAGTTGAAAAATCGCATTGTTTCCTTATGTTGTCCAATCTGGTTTTCTTTAGGGCAACAGCGGATTGAAGCCCAAAGATAACGAGATTCAGTCCAAACCGTGGCACTGGCCCATCAACTACCAGGTGAGGTCTGCGGCCCGCAAGCTGGACAGGATGTTGGCATGAGTGACACTTGGCAAACTTAATCCTGTGTTTTTTCTTTGTTTTTCCTTTCAAGGGCTTGAGGTTTTCTGGCGTCAATGAGACGGAGTATCGCGTGTACTTGCTCGGGAACCCAGTGAGTGACAAACCAGGCTTTCTGTGACATGAGCTGAGCTTTGTGACATTGGCATTTCTGTTTGGTATCGCCATTATAGCCTCACAGTCGTGCCATCTCCTTTCCAGGTCACCTGGTGGCTCAATCTAGCGTGCCTGGGCCTGTATGCCGTCATGGTGGCGGTGGCCTCCGTGGCACTCCAACGAGACGTGCACCTGGGCCAGAAAAGACGAGGTACAAACAATCGAAATGGTGCAAACGCGACGGCCACGTGTTGTGGTGGTCGGTTCAAATTGGCCACTGAACGCGTGTGTGTGTCCCTCTACGTTTGTCACCAGAGCACTGCTGGGTGCTGATGAGGGGCGGGGGGCAGCTGGTCCTGGGCTGGCTGCTCCACTACGCTCCCTTCTACACCATGGGCCGCATCCTCTACTACCACCACTACTTCCCCGCCATGCTCTTCAGTAGCATGCTAACAGGTAGGACCAAGCTGTACAGTACTATGTATGTCTTACTCTTCGTGGCCTCTCAGTTGTATATGATGCTGTATTGTCAATGTTGACTCATTTGTTGACTTATCATCGCGCTCCATGCTTTTTAAGCGCAAGGCACATCTTGCATGCAAACACGATTCCGTCCCGCTCTGCGTACGCCAACGGGCTAGTCGGTCAGTTGTAGTCGGTTGGTTTTGTGCGGTGGGTTAACGTAGTTCTGTTGACCGTCTAACCAGGCCTCACGCTGGACACCCTGCTTCACAGCGCCGACCTGCTTCTCCCTCCGCCTCGTTCTGATTGGCTGCTCAGACTGGGCCAGATGGCGCTGCTTGGCAGCGTCCTTTACAGGTGAGGTGGCCGGGTGTAGTGTTTGTCGCTGTCAAGTGGTCACGCCGTGGGGTAGAGCTGCCGCCGCGGCTTTATTGTGGTTTAGCGCTCACGTTGCAGAATTTCTAACTCTGTAATTTCTAAGGTGATGCTTTTAACATGATTTAGTAACTCAATGCCATTATGATATTTATAAACGCTTACTTTAATAAATCTCTTTGTGTGTGTGTGTGTGTGTGTGTGTGTGTGTGTGTGCGTGTGCGTGTGCGTGTGCGTGTGCGTGTGTGTGTGTGTGTGTTTTTACTCGTATTAGTTTTCATATGTTTCACCCGCTGTCTTACGGCATGAGAGGTCCTTTGGCCCACGAACCAGGAAGTGTCATGGCCGGCCTGAAGTGGATGGATTCATGGGAGTTCTAGACGCTGAGAGACACGAGACACTGATATCGGTTATATTGGTACAGACGTATTTTCACACACTAATGTTGTTGTAAGGGGGAGAGCTTTTTTTTAGATTTCAAAGTATTTTAGCTTGTCATGTGTATGTAAAGACTGCCTGCTGAGACTGACTTACCAAACAAGTTGAACACAACAACACTAAAGTATGTTGAGGAGTATGCAATTTCATATCCGGGACACTTCATGTTATTAACTAACTGCCTTAACATGTATTATCATAAGGTTGCAATAATAAGCTAAAGTGCCTTAATCAACAATCCCTCAATGAAAAGGTTTTTCAAATTCTATAAAGAATTGCTCTATTTATTTCACTGTTTTTATTCAGGATCAAGGTATTCAACTATTTTTGTATCATATTTAGCCATTAGTACTGTGTGTGTCCTGTGCTTTCATTTCATACCTCAAGACTGGAAATAGATTGTACTGTGATGTGAATATTTAGTTTGAAATAATAAAAAATGAAATGGTAAATAATGTTGTTGTTTTTTTTTACTGTTTTTGTTGGTTAAACATTTTGATATATCAGTAGTCACTGCACAGTGATGAAGAGCACAACATAAGAAATATGGGATTACTCGCAATTCATTTAATATATGTTTGCACTACACAACACGGCATTCTCTAATTCTTCTAATGAAACTATCGGGATTATGATAAAATAGAAATAGTTAAAATTCTCGGTTGTTTTGGGTGCCTTGTTTCATAAGAAGACGTGCCTGCCATCTAGAGCCAACTTTTTAAATTACTACGGTACACGTGAATGACTTGAAAGGCTGCTGCTATTGGTTGTAAATGGTCACGTGTTAGTTGTGAAGATGGCGTCTCCAAATGGAGGTAAATTCTAATTCCTTACCCTGCGATGTTGTGTATAAATGTACATTTTGACACTTTTGTGGTTACAATACGTTGACGAATTTCCTAACTACTTAACTACTCATTGTGGGACGGTAAACAAGGGATGTTACTGGTTGGATTTTGCTCCGTAGAGTTGTTTTTCACGTTGGCTAAAGCCTACACTAGCCAATGTTTTTGTCTCCCCAGTTTCTGGAGGCAACCCATAGGAACAGTACAACACAGACTGAGCTTAAAGTTGGCCTATTAATGTCGAGGGAGCCTGCCTTTACTTAAATTATGTCGCAATGTTGTGTCACCCAGACTCATGTCAGTGACGGCAGTGCCAACTTTGGTATGTCGAAGGTTAATGAAATATGATCAGGTCGGGGGAGGAATTACGATGTTTCCGTCAACTATATTGATATGATGCCTGATGTGATTAGTTGAAGTTGATGAACAAATATCACGTAAAAGCTCAACATGACTGATCAAATCATGAATGGAATGTATTCCACAGTAAGTCCTTTTTTATTGAAGTATTATCAAGGAGCATGAATGAAGGCACTAAACTTCTCCATGCCCTGTTGTTGACCTTGTACAGTAAGGCCAATCTGCTTATCAATACAACTGTTAAGGTGAGAGCATCTCAGTGTTTCAGTACTGATGGATTAGGATTGAGAAACAATATACATTTAAATGAAATGATTGTGTTTACAAATTGTCCTAAAGACTATTGATGAATCATGAATCATTCTATATGAGCTTATATGTTGTGGCCTTTTGTGAGATGGCTTGTTGTATAATTGTAGTCTACCTGGCCTGGTATTGCTCAGTGGGCATGGTTACCCTTTCAGTTATTCTTGGCGGGTTGATTTACACTATTTGGTACATAGCCCTAACATTTCTGTTTGAGCTACTTACTCAATGTTAAGCCACACTCACTAGTACCCAGTATTAGGTTTTAGACTGAAATATAGACGGCGAAACAACCAACCAACCAATACAATTAGTTCACGTAGTCATCGGCACCTTATCGAAACGCCTTAACGACTGACCATCGGAAGAGAGACATTGTTCGCTACTTGAAAGCATCTGATGAAATGACATTGATGATGGGTTTTCCCTGGCAGGTGATGACTTTGAGTCATCTCTGCTGAGCTTCGAGAAGCTGGATCGAGCCTCCCCAGACCTATGGCCAGAGCAGTGTGAGTTGAACACGCCGTGCTGCTTTGCGCATCACTTATTTGGTTCTGGAGCTCTGCCCGTGACTGACTCTGTTCTTTGTCTAACAGTGCCCGGAGTCGCAGAATTTGCTGCATCTTGTAAAAACGTATGTTAACTGGCTTGGTTGATGCTTTGTTATTACTTCATTGAGATTGTCATGGAATGCTACCATGAGTTGTGTTGTATGCTCACAGAATGCTTCGGCATGTGTACTGAGGCTTTCCTTTCATCTCCCAACTGCAGCCAATTACTGATTCCCCCCCTAAGTGGATGGCAGAGCTGGAGAATGAAGACATTGACATGTTAAAAGGTAGGTTATATATACATCAAGAATAGCAAGTAGCCGTGTCATATAGTTTAGAAAAAATGCTCATTCAAATAAATGGTATAGCCATACATACTCGTTTTCGTTGATGCTCTTTCCTGTAGGATATTCTGGCATAACTTTTGTCCTGTGCTTATTTTTCCTATAGAGCTGGGTAGTCTCACCACCGCGAACCTTATGGAAAAAGTCAAAGGACTACAGAACCTCGCCTACCAGCTGGGCCTAGAGGAGTGTAAGTATTAAGTATTATCATGCGTCGTAATTGACCTGTGTATGATGCTTCAATGTACCACTAGATGGTGCCAGTTGCACAATATGTACGTTTATAACAGTCGTTCAACTCTTTGCAAACGCTCATGTTAGACCCAACGAATCCCAACCTCTGACCATGTGACAGTATATTTGTCCACCTGAGCACTACCGTCCACCTATGGAAAAAAGTACGCCTTTGCATCACGCTGCGACGAAAGCATTGCTCGGCACCCCGTCTAAGAGTAGACTTTCGCTCATGGTGTCGTGATGCCATGGATCTAGGGCAGTCTTGTCAAAGTGGTAACGTGGGCCCGGCAGCAAGAGGCCAAATGCAAAGTCTCACATTTAATCCATCGCCTGGTGCCTCCATTGTCCTAATCCGTGAGGAGAGTGTGGATTAAAGAGATGAAGTTAAGTGCTCGCATCAGAGAAAATGGGTGCTTACTAGTCTAGCAATGAAAAACACAAATATGAGGAAGGACAAATTGGGGCAACTTACTGTTCCTCTTCGATGGTCTGTAGAATGAACACGATGTTTATAGTATATTGTGCTTACAAGTAACTAACCTGGCATGTACCGTATGATTTTCTCCACAATTCACGCCTCTTGTGTACTTCTGTGCATGCTCTTCTTGACGTATGGACTTGCTAATGAGGTGGATAAGTTTGTATCTTGTTAGAGATGGTGAAAATGTGATCAGGGAGGCCCCCCCCACCCCCCACCCCCTCGGGTTACTTTGCGATTAGCCCAGCAATTTCTAAAAATTGATAAAGGTAGGATGATTAAGGCAGGCTTTTTCATAGGCGGATTAGGCCAAATATAATTTATCATGGCTTTGATAAAAAAAAAGAACAGATGCATTAATCAAAGGTCTATGCAATTATTCAAGCCAGCCATCAAATTATGGGCTAAGGGAGTTGATTTATATTTTTAATAGAGTTGTTTACTGCAAAGGTATGTGTATTGCAATGCATTCCTGTGGCACGTAATTTAGGAGTTACCAACTGCTATATTAGTTTATTATACTTGATTTAGTATTATGTTCACAGTTTGGTCGACAGTTGCCTGTCTCGCGTCGTCAGATCCCACAGAAGACGTGCGATTGACCAGTGTTCAGTTTTGTAACGCATCCAAACAGACCAATTGTCTCGCTAACAAGAGCGTGTCTCGCGCTGTTCACCTAATGACTTATTTGGTTTTGATTAAAAGCGCGGAGGTGTGATCTCTCGGGTGGTCTCGACG
>OMKQ01068755.1:0-15541 GCA_900302335.1 Phycis phycis | reverse complement strand
TGTGTGGATGCTCCGCACCGTTCCCTCTGCATTGGCATAGCTGTGTTGATGGTCATTGAATGATGGTCAACTGTTTCTTTGGTGTTGGACTGCAAGGCTGGTCTTGCGAGTGACGGTGTAGGTGATCCGCTTGGTGGATGATGTACGATCAGGATCCATTCCACATCCTGAATGGCATTTTGGGACCCAGTGGTCCACCGTTTTAACTATTTAACTAATTATCTTTTATTTTGGGCTCCCAGATGGTGTGATCTGAAGCACCTTTTATTCTCCAAATTTCAAATGGTAATCTTGCTGCTCTTGAAATAGTTTTTAATGCAGTTAAAGTGCAAGTTACAGAAACCTGAACCATAACCATGAAACGGGACATTTGATCTCCTCCTTTACTTTAGTTTTGTGACCCTGTTGCCCGTCCCTTTCCCTAGCAGGATGCTCTGCTGTCTTTAACATGGTGTAGTACAGGTCAGCCTCTCCTGCTGCTCACTGCTGTCAACGTTGGTGTCAGAATTCCAACACAGCTTCAATTGCCACTCCCACTTCCAATCCATCACAATGGCGACCCGTGCTGTGAGCCTGACCTGGAGCGAGCAGGTTTTGTACCAGGTCTAACCTGCTACCACGCCGGCTCCCAGAGTGCAAGGCAACATACCTGCACGCCGTCGTGACGTCATCCCACACCATATTGTTCCGAGGGGTGTCATGTTTCCTCCTCGTGGTTCAGGGGGACAAGTGGAACAACGGAACAAGTGGACGTGGTCAGCCGAAGTGTCTGAGTTGGAGCGATAAGGTGACTTTAATACCTGCACACTTGGTGCGCGCACCCACGTCTAATGTGGGCTATTTTAAGCAGTGATTTCAGAGTGCAGATGGGCCCACGGGGCCAGCGGTACTGTGGCAGTACCATGGCTGACCCGCGGGCCAGCGGTACCATGGTGTCCGTAGTATTTTGTGACGCACTCCGTGACAGCTCGCCGCCGAAAACCACTGGAGGTTTAACCAAAAAAGTGAAATAGGTTTTTTGTTGTGCAAATTGATGCATGTTCAGAATATGTCGCTACCATCAGCAAAATAGTGAACTAGAGCTCACCTTTCTTCACAAATAAATTAGGAAAGCATACAGGTTTTAGTCATTTTTTCAAGTAAAAAAAAAAAATGGCTGCGCAGATTGTAATGTGCTGGACTGGATATGTTTGGACTATTGGGATAATGATAGGAATGATTAAATATGCCTTTCTCTCTACTATGGCCTTACTTGGCAGTCATCTTGACCAGTATCTGCAGCTGCTTTGGTTAGATTGTTGCTGTTCATCTTCACTCTTCACCGGTTCAACAGAAGGTTCTCCCTGTTTGTTGAGCCCTCCTCTCGAGTCCAGCATTTTGTATCCTTGAATCAGCTTTGTTCTGTTTCATTCTTCATTCTTCACTGCTTTCTGACGATCCTGTCTTTCCTAACTGACTTGTGCCTTGCAAATTGAGAGTGTGAACTGTCAGCTGCACATATGACTTTACACTGTGACATTCAAGAATTCATTTATTTTTTTTAGATGGCAAACTTTGAGAGCGTTTGGGAACACCACTAGCCACCGTCTGCTTGTTTCCTATTTGAACGAGGGAGGCAGTTTCTGGCAGGTTCTGCTCACATTTTTGTTCAAATAGTGGTGAACAAATGATCAATTCATTTAATCTGCTAAGATTTACCTGCATACTTTATTCAGTGCAAACAGTAGATTGTGAAGTCCAAACTGCTTCACTACAAACAGTAGAATGTGAAGTCCAAACTGCTTCACTACTGAGTCGGTACCAAGCAACTCTTCGGATTCTTTGGGAGGTTATTGCCAAAAAATGGAAAAAGAAGGAATTGACTTGAATAACAAAAAGATTCTGTACTTTTTCTTTGAATTCAATGCATTATACATTGCATTTGTCCACACATTAGTAACTACTTGATTATTTGTTATTTTAAACCAATGCAATAATACTGTCATTCATTCAATGTTTAAATTGTACTCTGCTTATCAGAAGACTAGTTAGGATCCCTTTTTGTCTGTTCATACATCTCTGTTCCTGTATTCATGGCCACAGAGCATGCTCAGTCTTCTCCAGTTCAAACCAAATCGGCATGTTTTAAGTATTTATTTTGGGTTTGGGTGATGTGACACTTGATGATCTAACTATTACATAGTTGTATGTATACCTGGGACCTGTCTTATGTGCTGCATTCTAAAGGTTTTTGGAGGGTTGCATATTTTAAATAAAGCTCATTGAGTCAATCAATTGACAATCTTAAATTCCAAATACAATTATGTATAGGGTAAGGGAGCTTGGGATGTACAGACGTTTCAGAATGATATGTGTTGGGAATACATTTACAAATGTACTTTAAATTTAAGTGTGTTGGTTTAACAGTTGTGTTAATGAGTTTGTGAATGTGAGTGCACATGATTATAGAGTATATCTGTATGAATAAATGCATATTTTACTAATTTAACTATTGCTGCTTTTGTCTAAATTAATTTGCATATATTGGCTTTAACTTGCACCTCTAAGACGGGTTCCAGAATCCTCTGACCGTCCTAATTTCCCAGTCCCACGGTTCTGTCTATGGGACCCCCAACTGGACCCCTGGGACCGGGACCAGTCTCTCTCTCTCTCTCTCTCTCTCTCCCCACTTTTGATCCTTTTATTGCGGAGCGTGAATATCAATATTTTTCTCATTTGTTTCTCGCCAAATTATGCAAGTTGGGTGTGCCATGGATGTGCCATGCCTGTCGCCTCTGCGTTCTAATTGCTTGCATCAACTGTCTAGAGCTCTGATGTTTTGTGCTCATCACTCAACTGGATAAGCAGCTTTCCCTCTGCAGTGAAACGTCATTGACGGCTCATAAAGCACTAAACCAACATTAGGTGGGTGGTTTTATGTCCCTCCCTCCTCAAAAGCAGACTTCAGCTGGCACACTATCTCACCCTGCAGCTAACATTGGAGTGTTTAGTGGTGATCATTATTTTTATGATTCTTTTACACATGTGCACAATACTATGGTGACCTATTGTCACCCACAATAAAGAATTGCAAGACATATACAGTGCCTTGAAAAAGTATTCATACCCCTTGAACCTTTTCACATTTTGCCACCTTACAATCACAAACTTGAGGGTATTTTGTTGAGATTTTATCTGGTAGACCAACACAAAGTAGCACATAATTGTGAAGTGGAACGGAAATGATATACGTTTTTCAAAATTTTAAGTGAATATGAATATGAAAAGTGTGGTGTGCATTTGTATTCAGCCCCCTGTACTTTGACTAAATATAATCCAGTGCAATCAATTGCCTTCAGAAGTCACCTAATTAGTTAATAGAGTCCTCCCATAAACAATCTATGAGTCCACCTGCGTATAATTAACTCTCAGTATAAATACACACGTTCTGTGAAGGCCTCAGTGTTTTGTTAAAGAACACCAGAACAACAGCATCATGAAGACCAAGGAACTCAGCAAACAGGTCAGAGATAAAGTGGTGGGGAAGTTTAAAGCAGGGTTAGGTTATAAAAAAAATATCCCATGCTTTGAACATCCCAAGGAGCTCCGTTCAATCCATCATCCAAATATGGAAAAAGTATGGCACAACTGTGAATCTACCAAGATCTGGCCGTCCACCTAAACTGACAAAGCGAGCGAGGAGAGCACTCTTAAGAGAAGCAGCTCAGATGGGACAATCTGTCCACAGGACAACTAAGTCATGCATTCCACAAATCTGGCCTTTATGGAAGAGTGGCAAGAAGAAAGCCATTGTTAACAGAAAGGCATAAGAAGTCCCATTTGAAGTTCTCCACAAGCCATGTAGGGGAAACCCAAACATGTGGAAAAAGGTGCTTTGGTCAGATGAGACCAAAATTGAACTTTTTGGCCTAAATGCAAAGCGCTGTGTGTGGCGAAAAACGAACACTGCTCATCACCCTGAACACACCATTCCACTTTACAATTATGTGTTACTTTGTGTTGGTCAATCACAAAAAACCTAAATAAAAAACATTTAAGTTTGTGGTTGTAAGGTGGCAAAATGTGAAAGTTCAAGGGGTATGAATACTCAAGGCGCTGTATATATAATACTTGTTACCATAGCCTTCTATGACTGACGCCAGCTCTCCTTGGCTGTGGGCATTCTGATGCTGCAGAGACAAGGAGCTGTCATGTGAAGTAAGAAGGTGCCTTAATAATGGTGGTGTTGTAATGGGCACAGAAAAACCCTTTCCAACAAAGAGTCTTATTTGTCTCAAGACTGTCCTCAGTTACGATCAGGAGAAAGTTCTAGTCTGGTGAAGGTTGCACTGTTAACACAACACTATGATGCTATCATTTGATTTATTAACATTAGTATTATTAGTAGCCCTCACTTGATTCTGAACTTCTTCGTACATCTATATACAGTATCTATATATATAACACGACTCCACTGTCATAGTACATCTCCCCTTTCTGGCCCCCACCCTTCATGTAATGACATAATGGTCCAAATTTGTTGAAAACTTTGTCTGTATCCTGTGCAGACGATGCGTGAGCCAATTTGGTACAATTCTTTAATTTGCTGAAGAAGAAATTACTTCTTAACATGATGACAAATATGTTTAGTAGAATACATTTGGTACAACACACACACACAGTCTTGTGAAGGTGTCTGTCGTCCTACGAGTTCCACAGAGAACGTTCCACAGAACCAGTTCTCTGGAATGGAGTTAGCAGGGACCAGTTTATTGGGGGCCAGGGTGCACACACCCTGAACAAATACTCACGTTTGGTGATGACAGTGAGAATGACTTTATGACTTTGTTCTATTTTCATCAGTTGTTCCTCACTTTCTGCTTGTAGCAAATTAAACGTACAAGATGATGCTGCTGCTGTCGTGGGTTCCTGACATGGTTGCTGACGTGGGTTCCCCCTCTGTTAATGTGAGCTTTCTGATGTGTCACGCAGCGTATCATTGCTTATGCAGTGCAGCCCTGCGCTCCTCCACCTGCTCCACATCCTCCACCTCCTCCACCTGCTCCACCTGTGAGGCGGGCGCCATGTGGGCCTGCAGCGCCATGGGGCCACTTGTATCGGAGCAGTACTGGTACTGGTATGAGGACACCCCTCGCCATCCAGGACCTGGTCTGGGTCAGCGCTTCACCATTCATGACTGACTGCTGATATATTCAGCCCAGTGTCCTCCTCTCTGCTCCCCTACAGCTTTTGTTGGGACACCTGCAGGCATAAATACATGTTCAGATGCTAGCAAGCAGTGCATTAAGAACACAAACCACAGACTCCCTGTAATGCTCTTTTGGAGTGGATGGGGGAGACTTACTTCCATGCTAATGGCGCTGGGCCGGTCCTGTGACCACTCGCATCCGATGGGGACTAACTGGAAATGAAAGCCTTGTTTCCGAGACACTCGGCTGTGAAGCATACAGCCGCTGTGTGGGCTGGCTCTGATTGGCCTCGTGGGAAACTTTGCTCATCGCTAAAATCCTTTTCATTATGAGTCATGGCACTAAGGTTGTTCCTCTGGCTCAGACTGCTCACATGGACAGCCGCGTCTTGCAGAGGAAGGCTCCATGGAAACCAAGCACTACCCGGATGAGTGTGGACTCCACGTCATCACCAGAGAAAACTCAGCTCAGCGGTGCAGTCTTCACAATCTCACTTCCCCAGCTGTGTTGTTTAAGATTGATGTGCAGAAAGTGTCAGCATGCTCAGTGTCAGCAAAATACACATTTCTAAATTGATCCTTTCGTGGCAGTTCTAGAGTTAAACACGCTTGCCTAAAATTAGCCACATGGATGTAGCAAATAGATAATACATATATCCCCACAAATTCCTATCATTTCCCAGTGAATGGTTGGCCTCACGCCACTGTGGACAGTAATGTTTACTATGAGGTTCATTTGAAGAGCATAAACCTGGGTCTCTAGGACAATGGAGCTCCACACTCCTGGAATGAAGCCAGTCCACTTGCTGCTTCTGTGAGACTTTTAAAATATCTGTGTGAGGGGGTATCAGAGAGAGAGGTAGAGAGAGAAACAGAGGGTGGGGAGGAAAGAGAGAGAGGGTTGGGGGAGAGAGAGGGTGAGAAGGAGAGAGAGAGCAGTGTAGGTGGGGGAAATAGAGACGTTGTAAACAGCAATAGAACCAGAGAGTCTGTGCAACAACACATGTCTTTGTTAGCGACACAGTAAAAGAAGCTCATGTACAATATGTGATGCCTTTACTGTTTTCCACGGTCACTTCTCTAACAAGCTGCTATGCTGTTAGCCGCTTCCAAAAACTCAAAGTGCATTGCAGAGATATGAGAGACATGCGGACATATCTTTGAGGGAAATCCACACTCTCCTGGCAGCTTCCATCCCCAACAGAAAGGCCTTTTCTTCTCTGTTTCTGTAGTGCCAGAGGCAGGGGAGCTCACAGGCCACGCACTCGTCCACTCCCCACAAAACATCACGCTTTGTGCCTTCATGAGGACAGCGCGCCTCATGTAGCTCATCACAAAACAGACCAGGAACATGATTCAGGAGGCCTCTGCTGCCAAGAATGTCCACCTAAAAGAAAAGCCACCGTCTATGAGAGAGAGAGAGAGAGAGAGAGAGAGAGAGAGAGAGAGACATAGGGTGGTGGTGGGAGGGGGTAGAGCTGGGGGAAAGAGGATGAGAGGATGCCAGTGCAAACAAACAAAAAGGCTTTAGAAAACATGGACCTTACCCACGTGAATCAATATTCTAGCCCCGCTCCTCCTACTGAGCACGGAGGCCAACAGAGACAGACTGGAGGAAGAGCATGGAGACTAGATAGAGGGAGGGTCAGTGGGCTGTCCTCTGGAGAGGGGGGACACTGTCTCATTTGAAGCCCAGACCAAGGTCCTGAGTGTGGATGCGGTGAAAGAACATAAATGAAAGAAATACGCTGCACACTGAAATAAAATTGGACTTCCTGAAGATTGCTTAAGTACTCCAGAAGTCCGGTGGTAAGGTAAGTGTAGAAAGAGTTCTCAAAGTTATTCAGTGCCTGGCTTAGCAGAATGATATGTGAAGCCAGAGGACAGCAGTTGGACAGAGACACAGCCAGGCCTGCTTCTAAAGCTGCAGTGACCTTGGACACGAGTTGGCCCAGTGACAGACGTCCTGTTGTGTGTATTGAACAACTTGAACTCTAAATGCACACATTGTACTTTTAAATGGAACCAAAATACATGAAAGTGGTAACACTTTTATGTTGAGTAAACAGTGTCAGCTAAACATTTATTTATAGCTGTACTGAAAACAAACAAAAAGCTGAATCATCAATAATCGCTAAACAGGCGTTCAACTGTACAGAGATGTTAATGTTAAGGTTCTATGTTAATCATACTCAAAGATTGTTATGTACTCCCGTGCCATGTGATACATTGAGCTTTGACCCTTAAACTATCAATGCGACAATCATTTTATTTTGTAATTGTATCAACAATAACTGGTATGGTCTGGCAAACCCCAAAACGTGGAAGCAGATATTCCAGTTCCATAATGTGTGATACAATGTACATACCATGTAGGACCACTTGCTTACTGCTGCATGTGACGACATGTGTTTCAGTGAATTGGTAACTTCTGTTCTTCTGTCCACAGCAGCAGTGGTGGACCAGGCGTCTCAGGATGATGCACTCCAACATGAAGTGGCTGATGATCATCCAGCTGCTGCTGACTGAGCAGGCTGTGGGTCGGTCCAGACCCCCTCTGGCCCAGAGGAACGCTCAACTTCCCAGCAACAACTTCCAGGACAGCGTCGGGTCAACGAAAGCAGACAGACACACCCTTCTGGGAGCCAAACACCAGGGGGGGTTCGGCCCCTTCTCGGTGCATGAGGGCCAACGGATCCGCTCTGCCAAGCACATGGTCTCCATTCTCAGGGAAAAGCTCACCGGCCAGATACACAACCGTATCCACAGCCACGAGAACGTGAGCTGCGAGGAGCTGCTGTCGGCTGCCACCATGGACGATCCCACTTCCACCCTGTTCCCCCAGGAGCTGCTGGGCCTGGCCCTGGTGCCTGTGTTGGCGGTGGCGGGCTGCCACCAGGAGGCTGTGGCCCTGATGCTGCAGCTTTACAACTTGCTGGGAGTAGCAGATACAGAGCAGCTCCTGGTGGAGGTGGAGGCCTTGATGGAGAGACGGATGAGCTGGGCCGCAGCCTCCAAAGCAGGCTCCACTTCAGTGCCCGTGGCGGCAGAGATGCTGCGCGTGGATGACACGCACATGGAGGCCGTGATGTTCAACATCCAGCAGCTGGCCGGAGAGAGTAAGACAGCACAGGGGACGTCTGGCAGGGAGAAGCCGTGGGAGGCGTGTGAGGGCTGGGCTCAGGTCAATGGGACCTTGCTGTTGGGGAAAGCCCTGGAGGGAACGGAGGAAGGGCTGGAGGCGGCGGTGAGGGCCTGTGAGAGCCTGGGGGCTCGCTGTGCAGGAGTGACCCGCGGCGCCCTCTTCAAGCCGGGCCGAAGCAAGTACAACGCGGTGCTGAAGAAGGGCAGCCGCGTGGTGCCGTCCGAGTCCTCCGAGTCCGAGTGCTGGATCCGGGTGTGCGACGCGGAGAAGGACGCGCTGACTTCTGCGGCCGGCCGGCGGGGGCGGCGCAGCACTGACCTCCGCTGCAGCAACAGGAAGGAGGAGAGCATCTACAGCGTCGTGGAGTGGATCCCGGCGGTCAGCACCCTGTACAACCTGGGGACCGCGGTGTACTACGCCTCCCTCAACTGCTCGGAGACGGCCCGGGAGAGGGCCCTGCTGAGCGCCCTGGACCTGGGCACGGACGCTCTGATGGCCGCCACCGGGGGGACAGCCGGGGTGGCCGGGTACGCCCTGGGGGCGGGCGTGAAGACAGGTGTGAAGGCCAGCATCAAGTACCTCCTGGGCTCCATGAAGCAGGACGATGACCTGATGGTGAACCAGTACAGCTGGGAGCAGGAGCTCCTCACCATGCAAGAGGAGTAAAGCCCAGACAGGCAGGGCCGTCTCAGAGTCGCTGTGGCCCCATTTCACGCACCATCGCCATCGCATGAGGGACTTCACAAACAGTTTATATTGTATCACATCAAATAAAGTATGTTACCATTGTATCACATGTCTGATTAGTACTAACTAATCAAGTTGAAGTCCAGATTTTTTTCAGTTGACCATTATTTTTGTATTAAATGTGTAAGATAATGATTAACCAAATAACCAGTAACATAAAAAAAAAAAACTGATCTTAAATGTATACAAACTCCCATAAAGTAGTCATTTTGAAAACAGCATGAAGGAACAACTGTCTCACCTCTCCATGTTCTCCCCCCAGCCTCCCTGCTGTTCAGTCGTATCATCAAAATGGTTGGTCCACAGCGGGGCTATGTTCAGGGTATATGTGGCACAATTTGTGATTTTGTATGTCAATAAATCATACAGAAGTAATGCCAATAATGTTAGTCCTTTTAGAAACACTTGCTGATAAGTTGTCTTTTCTTTTTCTTTTTTTCCAAGTCCAATTGTGTTTTTATCATTCTTAATTTTGAATACAAATGTTTATGGTTTCAATCCAACAATGAATTCAAGATGAGTTGATTAATGGGTGATACAGAAAATAGGAATAATTCGATATTTCCACCCATATTCCCTGACCCACTTGCAATACAAGATAATATGTATTTATCAATCTAGGATATGAATCTATTATCCTCTATGGCCAAGGTTGGCTATTTTTGTACTAATCAACTCAAAAATGTAATGTAAATGTAAATGTAAATACACACGCAATGAGCTACAGATCATAGATATATAGTTGTATGATTACATAGTTTACAGTGGGTGTTTCTATCACCCACAGTGACAAGGGGTGCTGTCATCACTTTCCAGGCATCATTTCTTGGAAATATTTGACTGCCTTAAGTATCGTTTCCGTTTAATTCGCCCGCCTGTGAGTGACTTATAAATCAGCCACTGTGCTGTCTTTACTTTGTCGCCACCCTCCATTCACGTTGTAGACACGGCTCCGTTTCCAGCCATTCTGGCTCCGCCGCCATAGAGCTCGGTCACCACAAATCCAAAATGGCTCCATACTCATGCTAATAGAACAGGGCGGGATCAACGAGTCACTGGAACTCATAACAACATAAACCAGGAACTGACACGTTTTAAATACGTGTATTCTCTATAACGTAAATACGTGTATTCTCTATAACGTGACCGTGGAATTTCACTGTTTTTTAAACTTTTAACGTATCACATTTCTAATTAATGTAGTGGCAGCTGTAGCCAGTATTAATTCACATCGATATACAGTGAACTTGCGAATGAGCTTCACTGATCAGGAGGTGAGTAAGTGCGTTGTTCCACAAAGTGTGTGTGTGTATACATATACATAATAAGTACAATACACCTTCAGTCAGCTGGTTGTTAAGGTTTGAAGAACACGCCACGACTACTTCGAAGATGCAATGCAAGTGAATCATGTTGCTGCGTTGTTCGTATAAAAAGTGTCAACAAGGTCTGTGCGTCCATTTTATTATTCCAGTATTAAGAGGAGCCGTTTTATTGGTACCGTCAGTGTGTTGGTGCAGAGTTACGACTAAAGTATTACAGTATAGCTGTAATGGCAGCCTCATGGCCCCTGATCTGACAGCTCTTCTCTCCATCAGCATGACGCAGTGGGACAGCCTCAACCAGCTGCATGCCGTGTACTCACAGCAGCTCCACGAGCTGTACGACCGGGACGGCCTGCCCATGGACGTGAGACACTACCTGGCTTCCTGGATAGAGAAGCAGGAGTGGTGAGACTCCTGTCTTACAGCTACCTTCACCCTGGATATCTATACCTGTCTCGCTCCCTGCTAATTAGTTTTGAGTAGAATCAGAATTTTCTTTATTATACTTTATTCATCCCACAGCAAGGAAATTTACTCTCTGCACTTGACCCATCCTATGATACATAGGAGCAGTGGGCTGCCAGGTTCAGCGCCCAGGGAGCAAGTTGGGGTTCAGTGTCTTGCTCAAGGACACTTCGACATGCAGACAGTTTCAAAGTGGGGAACGAACCGCCGACCCTACGATTAGTGGACGACCCGCTCTGTTCACCGGCTCTATCCACTGAGCTATTGTTGCCCCAGAATACCTCACAACTGCTCTCATTAAACATTTACCGATACATTACATTTACATTTAGGGCATTTAGCAGACGCTTTTATCCAAAGCGACTTACAAAGAGTACATTTGCCATAAGAAGGTGAAACATTTCATTGCTGCTAATACAGTAAGAAAGTTACCTGAACAAGTTTCAAGCATTTCAATTGCTAGATTAACCATTGCTAGTATACAACATGTCTTGAATACAGTGAAATTTGCCATTCATTTATTGGTATATGACATTTTCTTGACACACAGAGGAACCAAAACATACTTTGTGTTTCTTTTCATCAACAATATATCATATCACTTTGTGAGCTTTTATCCATGATCACAATGACAGGACCACACATCCACGCTGTAGCCCCCATCCTGGCTGTGTTCAGACCAGCTCATGTCGTTTAAGTGGTGCTCTATCTGTAACCCCATGGACCATGGACCGCTTCTGACCTGCATTGTGTACCTTAGGGCTCGTGCTGCACAGGACCCAGATTTGGCCATGGTTCTGTACCAGGTGCTGCTGGAGAACCTGGACAACCAGTACAGCCGCTTCGTACAGGAAGACTCATTTCTGATGCAGCACAACATCAGGCGCTACAAGCAGAACTTCCAGGTGTGTTCACACGGGATTGAGAGTGGAAACGCTTCCTGTTCTGGCCCACGTCCTCCTCATTCCTATTTGCATATTAGCTCAATGGCACTTCTGAAGAGACTTCCATCCACCTGTAGCTGTAATGGTAGCTGTAGAAAACCAGCAGATTGTTGCCGGTAAAGGTCTAAAATATTTAAAACACTATGAAATAAAAAAAACCCTTTTGTTATACTGCAAGTGTCTGAGAAGCTTAACCTTCTCATCCTCAGCCCTAACGAAAAGAACTATTCAGAGTGGAATGTTCTCAAACGGGTCAGGAGAGACCGGAAGAACAGGGGTTTGTCAGAAGTTGTTACTGAATCACACTTATTGTGGAAACGTTGAAAACATTGAACAGATGACAATGTTCAGGATTGTAGAAGACATGGGGAGATGACAATGTTCAGGGTTGTAGAAGACATGGGGAGATGACAATGTTCAGGGTTATAGAAGACATGGGGAGATGACAATGATCAGGGTTGTAGAAGACAGAGGCAGGGGACAGGGGAGATGCACTGTGAAAAGGGACAGGGTGTGGCCTGCTGCTGCCAGGCGTCCCCTCACCGAGAACAATTGAAAGAGGACACTGATAATGAACCACTATGATGACAGACAGCCAGACAGACAGACAGAAGTACTTTAATAATCCCGAGGGAAATTCCCAGCTGTATGGCATTTACCAAAATCAACAACCCCATGTTGGTCCACCCGCCCTTGCAGTAAATATAATTAGTATCATTTTACTCTTGAGAAACATTGAAGCTCAAATATTTATGACATTTGATCACGTTGACCTACGGCTCTACAGAGGTACCAGGAGAGGCCTTGCGCTTTGGCTAGCATGATCCTTTGGTTCCTGGGGAAGGAGAAGGAAATTCTTCAGACTGCACACCTGGCAGAGCAGGTTAGTGTGAACACTACAAGGCGTTTTTAGATGGATCCACTGTGTGCTCTACATTTACATTTACATTTAGGGCATTTAGCAGACACTTTTATCCAAAGCGACTTACAAAGAGTACATTTGTCATCAGAAGGCTCTACGGACCATATCGAAACAATAAAGACGAGTCAAGCTGTTGAACCCCTGGTACAGGAACATAGCTAGTCAATAGTCAAAAATAAAATAAAGAATATTCTTAGTAATCATCATTCATGTTCTATATGAAATACACAAATATGTTTTTATTGTTATGATACAATTTGGATATCAGTTTTTTATAACTAGGTTTCTGATACTTCCCAATTATGACCTATGTTGCTTCAAGAAACTACTCATACTAACATACCCTCCATTTTGTTTCAGGTCCAGCAGCTGAAGATGGACCAGAGTCCCCTGAACACAGACAGCCACCAGAACCTGGAGCGCCAGACGGCTGGGCTCAGGAATGACGTGCAGGTACGGTTATCACAATTCAGTGATTTAGGATTATTTTGCCATGACGTTTCACATTATGTGATGAAGCAATGATTTGTTTGTTGGTGCTCTGGGGAACCCAGTGTATAGAACATGCCCTTGTGTGTCTGGAGGAGCAGCAGGATGAGTTTGATTTCAAATACAAAACTCAAAAGTTGGAAGGTACGTACACATCTGGGTGATCTTCATGACCACACTGAGAGGAGTTCATACAATGTTCTAGCACCCATTCAGTACATATGGAAATTAACTCCTTCTGTTGTTTGTCATGACACCGCCCAGCCACGACAAACAAGCCTCAGCAAGGTGTACTCCAGAGTCTCCTCAACCAGGTGAACAGCTGTAGAAGGGTATGTGAACAGTGTTCCCTATTCATACATTGGTCTCAGAGCATACTTTCATTCTTCTCGTCCAACGGTCCTAAATCCATCCTTTGTCCCTGGTGGTCATCCACTGGTCCCTCCAGGCCATGCTGTCGGACCTCACCAGGCTCCTGGACCGCTGTGGGGAGCTGCAGGTGGTGTTGGTGCAGAAGGAGCTGGTCGACTGGCAGAGGAGGCAGCAGAGAGCCTGCATCGGTGCTCCGGATAACGTCTGCCTGGATCAGCTGGAGAAGTGGTATGGTCTCCCTCCTCCTCCTCCTCCCTTCCATCCCGTGCCATGTCTCTCCTTTCTCGCGGCCCACTGATGTGTCTGAGAGAGAGCTGTCTGTCCACCGGGACAGAGCAGAAGTTCAGTGCTCTTCACTTTTCTCTGAGCGTGGTGTCAAACCAATCCTTGGGGTGCTGACTTCTCTTCCCTTGTTGTGTTTCCTAGGTTCACTGGTCTAGCGAGATGTTTGTTCCAGGTTCTCAAGTTCCTCAACAAAATGGAGGAGCTGATGGGGAAGCTGACCTACGAGCAGGACCCCTTCCAGGTCCAGAGACCCGCTCTGCAGAGGAGAGCAGACACCGTGTTGAGGGATTTGTTGAAGAGGTAATGCCACAAGCTACACGCACACACACTTTGGCTCCCTGTTTGGGCTGTTAGTTGTACTCTGGACATGTTCTCCTCATTTGCTTCTAGCTCATTTGTTGTGGAGACTCAGCCATCCATGCCTCAAGGGAAAGGCCAGTTAGTCCTGCGGACCAATGTCCAGTTCTCTGTGAAGACCAGGTCAGTGTGAGCACACAGCCTCTTCTGCTGGTAGAAATCCAGGTCATCATTTGATAACACTGCTGATTTATTGTTTGTTTTGATTTCAAGACTTCTGGTGAAGTTTCCAGAGCTAAACCATGCCATGAAGGTGAATGTTTCCATGGACAGGTGAGGGAAGAAAAGGCAAGCCATGAATATTGTTCCTACACTTTGATGTCTCATGAGGTGTTGCTGACCAAACTGGTGCCTTTTGTTTTGTTCTATCCCATTTCTGATCAGGGACACACCTCAGGTCAAAGGGTAAGTCATTACTCCTCAGGTCAAAGGCTAAGTCATTACTCCTCGGGTCAAAGGCTAAGTCGTTACTGAACCTGCTGTTGTCACTCGCCCAGTGCGAGGATTCCCTAACAGGACGTTGTGTGTGTGCAGGTCTCGGCGCTTTAACGTGCTGGGGAGTGCCACCAAGGCCCTGAACATGGCCGAGAGCCAGAATGGGGGCATGGTGGTAGACTTCAGACACCTGGTGGGTGCTGCCAGACTTTGACTTTTGAATAAAGGGCTCTGAATCTTAGAGTAAAGGCGAACACATCAGTAGATATTGACACACTGTTCTATTTAGTAGGACACCATTATTGGACCTGTGTTTTAACCAGGTGATGGGTGTTGTTCTAGACGCTGAAGGAGCAGAAGACTGGAGGTGGGGGCAAAGCAGTCAGTGAGGTGAGTGAAGATGGTCCATTCAGTCCTGTCCTACAACTGGACAGTCCTCCCCACGTGTTGAACTGATGAACAATCTTCACTGTAACTTTTGTGTGTGTGTCTCTGTGTGTGTGTGCACGCATGCACACATTTCAAACAGATCTCTCTGAGTGTAACTGAGGAGCTTCACATCATCAACTTCAAGACTGTATTCGACTTCTCTGGCGTGTCTGTGGAATTGCAGGTACAACGTCCATTGTTGGTTTGACGTTTTCGTGAAGTGGGTGTACTGGCAACATCTTCAAGTGTACGTTAAGTGAGGTTTCCTCCACTGGATACCAGCAGGGCCTCTAAACGGGTCCCACTGACTCTTCCATCTTCCCTGTGGTCCAAACAGACCTCCTCCCTCCCGGTGGTGATCATCTCCAACTCCAGTCAGCAGCAGAGTGCCTGGGCTTCCATCCTGTGGTTCAACATGCTCTGTCACGACACCAAGGT
>OMKQ01068754.1:0-14885 GCA_900302335.1 Phycis phycis | reverse complement strand
CACACCAGCCACTGTTCATACATCAATCACAACAGAACAGAATGGGAGTATTTCAACACAGCAGTGATGCCGATGCAAAAACAAACAGGGAGAGCATACATTTGCCGCGCTCCTAGCGAGCCCCCGAACACCACCATGGTGTTGCCGATCACAGAGGAGGAGTGTCCGGCCATGGGCGGGGGGCCATGGGTCGTCACTATGCAGTTCCACCTGGCAGTGAAACAGAACACTAACAGCTGAGATCAAGCACAAAAAAAACAACAACCGGATAGCGTGACTCTGGGGAAATTAGCCTCAACATCGCGAGAGCGCGTCTCCCCTACCAGTTTTTAGAGGGCGAGTAGGTGTGGATTTCATCAAAGAACCTCTCTGGCTGATGGAGGGGATAAGGACTGGGGCGGGTCCAGCCCCCGAACAGCACTAGAAGGTCTTTGTGCATCACGAGGGTGGCTCCTGCCTTTGGAGACGGGTACGAGCCTGCGTGGACAGACAGAGCACAAGTCCACGTATACACTGATCAAAAATGGGCTGTTGGGAAGACACAGAGTGAAGGTCACTGAAGTATTGCCTGGAACAAAGTATCTAAATACTATGAAAGAGGCTTTGCACCTCTAACCCAACTAAAGTGTTCCCCTGGGCCAAATGGACTGCTAATTCCCATTAAAGCCAGATAGTGATTGCGGTGAGATCTGTTTGATGACAAGCATCGAAACTGCATTACTATTGCTTTGCTGCTAACTGGGTGCATGCTAACTAGCGTTTGACAAACAGCCCCTACTCCTGTGACTCAGCCTTTCTATGGTTTTACCTTGCATTACTGCGGTCATAAAAGTGGTACTATTAGCATTGTACCTGAGGCTAAAGGACGAATCCACTCCTTGCTGTTGAGGTCAAGTCTCCATAGATCATTGAAGGCAGCATTGCAGCTACTTTGAGTGCAACCTCCAAACACATACATGGACTGGTTGGAGTCATAATAACATGCACCTGGAAGAAAAAACAAGCAACGCAACGTGAATTACCTGTCAACATGCCAACGTGTTATAAGTAATTGAGTCATTCAGATGGCCTTTTGTCATCTAGATCATCTGCGTAGTGTCTTGGTTTAATACAGATTCATTATATGCTGCATAGGTGCACAGTATACCAATGTAAAGTGTTAAACTTAACCCAAACATTACAAATTGGGGAGCAAAAACAGGTCTGAGCTACAATGCATTTGATTGGCGTCATAAGGAATCATAAAGCATACTGACTGTGTGAGAAACGTTGCGTGATTGGTGTCCCAGGGTAAGGGTATGTACGGCTTTCCCACTGAATGTTACCCTCCTGAATTGCCCTCAGGAAGCCATGGTAGCACTGATGAGCAACACCTAGCAAGAAAAGAAGAAACTACAGGATTAGAACCATCAGCTGCAGGCTAATCTTGGATCCAGAAGTGCTACTTCGATATAGCAGAACTATGGGGAGACGTTGCGGCACCGCGATGGGAACCCAAACTAAAAGTGAAAGTGCAGCTAGGCCTTGTTTTACTGTTTCGTAATTTCTACTGTAGAGAAACTCATTCGTATTAGTGGATTACGCATTTTTGCAGTGTATCTCTTCAGTGTCTAGTCTACACAATGTTGATTTGAAACCTTTTGAGAAACTTTCTTAAAGTTTACTGCTGCTGGGCGAGTGTGCGATGGCCAATCTGCGCTTGCAGATCCAGATCACGCGAAGATCACACGCAGATCCTCTACATGATTGGTCGAAACAAATATGATTCGCCCAGATTTGAACTCATCTGGAATCAGACTTTAGATGACTCATCTAAAGTCTGATTGGTGAGACTGGCTGCAGGGGACCAACTGAAAATAATGAATGTGCTTTTTGCTTGTATATGTGCCATAATATGAACGCATGATTCGACAATCTTCTTTCTGGGTACAATATTGCACGGAGACAGGAAAGCTGTACCTTTGATTAGGCGATCCCACTGCTTGCAAACCAGTGCAGCCGTCTTGTGCTCCTGGTACGGCGAGAGGAAGGACAGGATGTACTCTAGAACTTCCTCTGGCAACTCGGACATTGTTCTGCCCCCTTTGGCACCACATTCTGGGTCGATCTCGTGTTTGCTGGACCCCATCTTTTGATCTGCTTCTCCCGTTATCACAACCGGCTCCTCGCCATCTTCCTCGGTATCCATGGCAACAAAGTATCCATCCTCAGTATCAGAGGTACGGGACATTATCTACTGGGATGTGGCAGAAACTGTGATTTAGAATGATTGAGAATGAGGACCAAACATCTGTTTGGTATGAGAGCGCTGTCATCTTCTTGCAACAATACAGCTTGGTCAATTGACCATTTTTAAATACAGTTTACCGTTTTAGCAACATAATTAGTGACTGTCATACACCATAATTTCTAACAGATGTGCGGAAATATTGTTTAAATTGTTCTAAAAACTTCATCAGCACACAGTTCACAATGGAGGTACCAGTATTAATGACCAACGCTAACAATGCTAAGACACCAGTTAGCCGACAACAGAATCTCTCACAGATTCAGAGATCGCATGTTTCCCCATATAAATGAAACGACCCGCTAAAAAGACCCGTCACCTGCAACACCAGGCCACGGCCACGGCCAATAAACATGACACGTTATCCAAGGGAATAAAAAATCGCAGTTTCACGGTGGCTAGCGTTAGCGTGCTAGGCTGCAGTGGATAATCTTCGCTTGTTAGAAGCTAGCGTTAAGCTAAGGCTCCTTCCACATGATTAGCCTCCCTGACGTCCACTGGAAACGCTAGGCTTCATGTGCAACATTAGCCTGTATCCATAACATAACAGCAATAACATGTACCGTGGTTATAGACGTGATCTTTAATCGGGTTCAGTATTTCAGCCTTCCTCTCCTCCTCCTCCTCCCCTTTATCAGCTTTGGTTTTGCATCTGCACACTCCAAACATTCGCCATCTTCAGTGGAGGCATCGGCTGCTCTGTCAGCAGCACTGCGTCCTCCGCACCAACAGGGGCGCCAGCACCAGAGTGGGCTCCGTGGGAGTGGAGGTGTTTTTGTGATTTGACGGCCCGCTTTGCACAGGTCGTCAATAGCAGGGTAAAGTAACTTCCTTTTTTGTGATTATAACATTAGGTTTTATTTATTGCTCTCGCAGCACCAGCATGGTGCACCAGCATGGTGCTGCGAGACACAGTGTGTACGTGCTTGTTGTGTCTGTACCTAAATCGAACGTAATCATAAGTGATGTGATGAGGAATACAGGTGTTTTTTCTGCTGTGAAAAGCCCCATCAAATAAAGGTTTTGTAACCTAAATGAATGGGTTACAAAATCTATGATGATCTTTAAGAAGGTATCCTGATATGCAACAAACGCAAATAATAAATAGACACGTTGTATAGTAATAACCATGATAGGATAATGATACAGCACTTTATAAAAGATGCTTTCATATGCATTTATCTTTTCATATTTTATTTATTTAACGAAAACTAAATGCTTTGAAGTGGTGTATTTATAATGTTTTTTTCTTGTTTCTTCTTTTTTTCCATATAAAACATAAAATGTTCAGCAAAGCAAAACAAACGATGCCCCTCGATATTAAGCATTTGTATTCTGTTTAGTAAGTGTTATATATGCGTGGTTTTATCACCTTCTGGCCGTCCTTAGCATATGCGTCAGGATCTATTTGGGACACAATATGCGACAATGTAGTTCCTGGGACGACCACTGCGAGCGCCAAAGTCCACTTATTGCGATGAGACCCATACGCCTTTTTTAAACTTAAAGAGGAAGAACTGAGGATTCCCTGATTGGTAGCAAGACAATAACACACACATAGCGTTTTAGAATAGCTTACAATATCAATTCCAACTTAAATAAAAACGAATCACAGTTAGTTCAAATCCATCAAATTGTCTTTGCATGTTGTGGTCACATCTATCTGTATAGGATTCCGCATAAAGTAAAGAAGAAGAAGAAGAAGCTGTCGGGATCTGTAAACATGGACGATGAAGAGATTGCAGATAGCTGGGAAGAAGCTGCGGACAGCGGGGTATGGAGGATCTTTTCAAGATTGTGGTCTTACATTGATCGACGCAGGTCCGATCGGTGCGCAGTTTCTTCCACCAGTAGGTCGGAGAGTCGGAGCCTTCGTTTCTCTTAAGGTGTTGTTTTGCGGTGAACCTGGATCTGTTTGCGGCTCTGCAGGCCGCGTCCACTATTAGTCACACCGCCTTGATATCGAACGAAATTAACTTTTTTAGATTGACCTGCATAGGTAATTAATAATAATCAAAATCATAATGTCGTCAACCACAAGACTTTCATCATATGGGGTTCTTAATATGTCAGGGATATGCGTTAAAGGGCGTTATGGCTTATGAACGGAACACGTTCCAACTTTATTGCCTTATGCATTATATTACGTCTCACACATTTGATGTGAAAGGCCAGAAAATAAATTTTAGGTAAAGAATCGATCGTTCAATCGATCTTGCAAATGATGATGATATGGCAGCGGAGCCTTGCGGTGCTAATGTTCTTTGTTTATTTCAGGAAATAGAGAGAAGACTCGAGGCGAAGCTGAAAATAAGTCGTGAAGCAAAGTAAGTGAACATAATCAAAAGTGATGATTGTACATTTTTCGGATTTTACTTGAATATCTTTTCCATTCTTTGATTAGGAAATCCAGCTTGAGTTCAGGAGGTTCGGTGGTTCGTACTGGTGTTGTAATCCAGGACGACTCGCTACCTGCAGCACCGCCACCACAAATCCGCATTCTCAAGCGTCCGTCAAACAACGGCATGATGGGAAACCCTTCATCCTCTCGACCCTCACAGCAGATGAAGTCTCTTGCCCAGCGAGAAGCTGAGTACGCAGAGGCCAGGAGAAGGATTCTGGGGAGCGCAAGCTCTGAGGATGCCCCCCAGGACAAACCATGTCAAGACAGGTGAGGAAAACCCACCTGTATTCTTAATACACCTTCCATCATTCATTCTAGAATCGATAGAAATGTATCAAGTAGAAAGGAACTTTGCACTAACGATACGCTTCTCTCAATATATTCAAAGGCAAGTTCGAGTTTGTGGTGAGCAGCCACCATCAGAACCAGCCTGTCCAAACATCCATGTGATCCGTCAGCCGACCGGGCCGGACGGTACTTACGGCTTCCGCCTCTGCAGATAAATAGGAGCAGTCTGCCCATGAAATGAAATCCACCATTTTTCCCCCCACTGAATGGCCATCTAAGCGTGGACATGGAGCCGGCGTGTGGGCGGCATTGTGTATGACGCAGGGAGTGGTGGGATGGATTACACATGGATGGATGGACACATGAAGACGAAACACGAACTGTTCCGCCCCTCTACACTCTGTGGATTGCCATGCACCTTGCCTTTTGCCTTGTCTTTTCCCCGCGTGGAACTGTTGAAGGGGGTGGTATAGATTTGCCTGCAATCAGAAGCCCCTGCTGTTCTATGCTGGGAGAAGAATGATTCCTCAGGTCCCCACACACTGTGATATTCCCCATGATGTAACTATTGAGCTGGCCAAGGACTTGCCACTCTGGTTGGCCGGCTATGAGCCAGGACAACAGGTTTGTATTGGCCAAGGGAGGATAAGGAAAGAAACCCAATCTGTGCTAATGTGCTGGAGGTTTGCTACATATCTACCAGGGACCAACTTGCCATCTCTGTCCCTCTGCCTTGGTTCCTTGGTTCGCCTTGGTTCGTGTTTAAAAGCGACTGGATAGTTAATTGGATGGTTATAAAAAAAGAGTCCTTGCTCAGATTTGTTTTTGTTGAAGTTTTATGGAAATCGCTACGGACAACCAGCAGATTTCACAAACATATGCCAGTAAAGAAGTACCTGGTGGAAAGTAGGGTTTGGCCAAAGATTGTACCAGTAAGTTATAAAGTAAGTAAGTCTTGGTTTGTTAAGCAATAATTATTATTTTCCTGATTGCCTGCATACCTTTTTACATTTTTGTTATTTATTTGTTAGTTTTTATTGGCCGTTTCAGTTTTATTTTTATTTTGTCTACCTTTTCTTTTTAAATATTATGTTCAGCAACGTTGTTTATGTAGAGGACAGAATAATAACATTTAATATAAAAGTAACAATACAATCACTTTTCTCATTAGAATGCTGACAGACTGGAGAAGGTTTTGTCAACTAATATAAAACTACATTGACACTATCCCTTTTATGAATTTGAAATTGACCTATGTTTATTTAGGCCAATTGTTTGTTTTCATATAGTGACACAAGCTAGAAAAGTCTTCCTATTCTTAACTAGTAAGATTGAGTAAGATGAAGAAGCTGGAGATGTAAACATTATGTGTTGCTGTCTGAGCTAAAGCAGAGAAATGACCAAATAAAAATTTAAAATCCACCAAAAAAGGCAAACCGAAACACTAAACCATGACACTATTTTTAGGTTAACTAAGATGTTCTTCTTCACGTCGTCGTCGTTCACATGTTTTGTATTCATTGTGTTAAGATCCACTGCACTGCCAGGTTTTACTGCATCACTTCCAAGGTGCTGTGTTTAAATAACGATGCATGACTTATATAATGGGTCTGAGGAAGAAAAGATGTTTTCAAGCAAATATTCTACCATCACCCTTTGGCTGATATTAAATCCTAAGCAATTCTGGAGGAATAAACTCACAGCTATGAGTCTACCACAAAGTCTGTCCACAGTGTTACAACATGTTTTCATTTCACCACATACCACATTTTGACTGTCCCCATTCAATGGTGTGTCGGACGTGTTTAGCGTTGTGAGATGGTGTGTTTCATGTAAAACTCAGCTCTGCAACGGTTTTCCGTGGTCATACAATATAACATGTCTAATCAGTTAGCCACAATTGAACAGCAGTTTCTTCATGTGCATGTAAAACACGCGATAAAAGGGTTCTCCATTAAAAGTATTGACCAGGTTGGCTCGCTCTCCGTGCTCCAGCACAGTGTCTCCTGGCCTCGGGGTCCCCGATATGCATATGGGTTGCAGGAGACCACTGACTTATAAGCGATACATTTGATGGTACATTTTTTATTTTAAAGATACTTCAAGAGGTCTAGACTAATGATTTGTACCACTCACAGGCAACCTACCACTCTCCACTCACTAGTGTGGCTGCTGTGGTTAAATGATGTGTGTTGTGGGAGAAGATGCACATGTTCTGGTCTGAAGCTCTCTCAGCCCTTTGGCTCCACCTTTCGTTTTGGGATTAGTTGTTTAATTTATACCCCATTGGTCAATTCAACGATTGCATTGTTTTAATTTGCTTGTCATTTTGAAACTTGAAAAATGTCTTAAATTCACAATTACCCTTTAATAAAGACGGTGAATATGAATCAGCGCATGTTGAGGCAAATCCTGTATTTCTTTCAATGGTTTTGTGTGCATGCACTATTTTAGTATTTATTTCGTATAAGTTTGAGAAGAAAACATGCAGTAATGTATAGCATGAAGTCAGGTCATCTGGTGTTGTTCCTATTGTTAGTGTCAGAATTTACTGAATTTATATTTGTTATGCAAAAAAAGGGGAAGGCCATCATCATCATCATCATCATCATTTATCATTTAATATACACAGTTTGACCACAGCTTTCAAAGTGAATTCCAGATACAGACAATGTTCGTCACCAGTAGTGGTCTGTAGCTGAAACTTAAGGACAGCGGTTTGTTGGTCCAGTCAGACTACCAGCGCAAAATGGTGACGCGTGAACCATCCTCGCCACCAGAGGCGCTGTGTAGATAAACACAACCCCCTCGCAGGACTCGTCGGACTCCTGTCTAATATCAAGCCGCCACTGGTTGCCCATTGAATTTTTCTAACTTTAGATTGCAAAACTTGGTAAAATGGCAGAAGACAGCAGCTACGAATCTGTCATCTGCGTAAAGCCAGAAGTGCACGTATACCGCATCCCTCCCCGCGCGTCAAACCGCGGATATCGGTAAGCACGTCGCATTTTTAAGAGAATTGTCTGGTTCTTCTTAGTGCTGTTAGTTGAGCTGACAAGGATATGGTTCGGGGAAGTGTCGATCATTAGGCTAATTTGGCTAGCATCACTTAGCTTTCCAACTGAGTACGCGCGCACCAGTGCGGGAACGATCGGGCTTTCTGTTTTATTCCAAAATGTTTTGGGTTTGGTGCCTTCATGTCGTTCACATGCGGACATTGATCTGCGGAACAGCGGGTTGGCTCGATACCTGCCGACCAGGTGGCTTGCCTTAAGGAGTTTGGCATACACACTTGAACGCCTGACATTCGTGTTTGAAATGAGAACCTTTTTTTTGTTGCACTAACAATTCACATTGAAAGGGTGTTTCAATAGTAATCGGTCCCCCGGTATCCCTGCCTGTCAATAGCGGTGTTCTTTTTTAGGTTGACCGCAGAAAACTGAAAAAATATCCCACTGCATCTTTTATGGATAAGAAGTACCGTTTTATTGGGGGGGGGCATTATGTAATGTCACGACTTGATGTTGATCCACATTCCATGTTGCAACAGGAGTACTTGAAGATGGGTCAGGTGACTCGTAGATATGACAAATTGCCAAGCTCAACTTATACAACCTCAAACATCTTAATACTCGAGCAACGAAAACGGTTTTACGGTCTGCTCAGCATGTGCCAGTAACGATGGTCTCCCTCTCTACTCGTCTGTGTGTGAAAAGTCCTGGTCAGGCACGTGGAAGCTCTACGTGGGTTCTGTGAATGTTCGTTGTCAACATCTACGGCTGTTGTTTTCAGGGCGGCAGACTGGAAGTTAGATGAGCCCGCATGGACCGGCAGGATGAAAATCATCTCTAAGGGCAAGGTGGCGTTCATCAAGCTGGAAGACAAAAATTCAGGTAAACACAGGCTGCACGGCACGGTGGAGAGTTTCTGTGTGTGTTATGGAGTGCACCGCGGAACGCAAGGTGTCATTATATTCACGACGTCTGCAGCCGGTATTTCTGTCCCGATTTATGTCTGCACTTAAATGGTGGGTCACATACACCTGCTATTAGAATGTGTTTTCAAAAACCTGTGGATGGATTTCTTTCACCAGAAATGCTGGTCCCAATGTAAAACACGGGACCAACAACAGTTCATTATGTTTATTATTGTTATAACCAACGTGCTATTATGTTATCATCTGTTTAGGATCTTGGTACACAACATGTCAGGCCACAGACTAAAACATATAATTATGGCCCCTGATGATCAAGAGGCTATATATATTGTTCTGTTTGCACCCTGCTTTCCCTTCACAAAGTGGGCTGCTGTGTATTTACATCTGGACTCAACATGTGTTCACTAATACACTGCAGTGTGGTGGGCCACTGCAGAGATTCCTCTCATTACTGCTGCAAAATGAAACAAACATATGTTTGTTCTAACTCAGAAATGTTTTATATTTAGCTGCATGCTTGCTCATAAAAGTTATTTAACCTCTGTGGTCTTTTGCCGATTTGAACACAAGGGATTTTAAGAATTGAACACAACAGTCTTGAGTTTTCCTCTGGAGGCCGGACCACCAGGCCCTCCGTGTACATTTAGGGTCCAACTC
The DNA here is from genome assembly GCA_900302335.1 of Phycis phycis. Lineage (NCBI taxonomy): Eukaryota > Metazoa > Chordata > Actinopteri > Gadiformes > Phycidae > Phycis > Phycis phycis. The sequence goes on along the minus strand of OMKQ01068754.1, from coordinate 5,312 downwards.
CACGTCAGTTTCCTAAAATCCTGAGGGAAACACTGATAAGTGTTTTCATATGCCCCCCCCCCCTTAATTTCCATACAGAATCTTAGGACAGCAAAACAGGAAATGTTCCTCTTCACATTTCAAATCGTTGCTTTTTGGGTCGTGACTGGTTTGTGCTTATGCCAGCAAATCACCGCCGACTCCCAATTCAGGGAAGGAGGAAGTAGATCTCCTTCTTCAGCAGAACAAGTGGGAGCTCCCCCAGGCTGTGTCTTAAGAGTAAACAACGTTCTGCGTCTTGTAGCACCACCTGTAGGTACACGGCGGGCCGGGCCCTCACGGCAGGCCCACACAGAACCAGAAATGCGTTGAAAGCCGTGACCCGTAATAATGGAGAGATCTACATGAACAGGGGAACGTATTCAGCTGGTCTTTTTAAATGCACATGGGCCTTGACTTGTGGTTCACAGGAGAGCTCTTTGCCCAGGCCCAGTTGGACCAGTACCCAGGGTGTGTTGTGGAAGCCGTCACAGACTCCAGCAGATACTTTGTGGTGCGGATACAGGACGACAGTGGTATGACATTTAGATATCAACTGGTCTGAGTCATGGATGGAGTTATTGATTAATTAATTAACTGTGCTACAGATGGGACTAGCTGTGGAATCATGATTATTAGCTGCCAAGCAGTGATTGGTAAAATGGCTGCTCGTTGACACAATGACGATAAATTAATAAAAAAGAACAGGATTTTATTCATACAAATTTCTAACTGATGTCTTTTAAAGGTATAAATGGATCAGTACTATGTTAGCCCATGCCTGCTATTTCTAAGGCCCTGAGTAATGGCATGTAAGACATGGTGTTAAACCATTCTTTCCATTCCTGTATACTTTGTGATTGCATCTTCACCCTGGTGCTGCAGGACGCCATGCCTTCATTGGTCTGGGCTTTGCTGACCGCGGAGACTCGTTCGATTTCAACGTGGCTCTCCAGGACCATTTTAAGTGAGTCGCATTTCCTGCTGCAGGTCTGCGTTCCTGGCCTGTTCTTATCCCTGTAGCTGAATAAGTGCAGTCGTTATTCAGAATCATGTTGGACATCTTCTCACTGTTAGAGGGACGTGTGTACCAGAATATTTACCGTTGAACATGTAGAAGGAATGATCTGCCGGTGTTAACGACCATCTAGAGGGAACGATCCAACATGAAGATGGTGAGAAAGCCTCCCAACTCCCTGTGTGTCCTGTGCAGGTGGGTGAAGCAGGAGAGTGAGCTGGCAAAACAAGAAGCATCTCAAAGCACCGCCCCCCCGCTGGACCTGGGCTTCAAAGAGGGACAGACCATTAAGATCAGCATTGGGGTAAACACTGAGGCATTAACAGTGAACCATAGTGAGATACTGCACCAAAGTGAGAGGTCGAAATGGTGACCATCCTGCAGAGGTTAGTCGAACGCCTTAGTCGAAGTGACGAGCGTGATCTTTTTTTTTTTATTGTGAATTCATTTTCCCAGAACATCAAAAAGAAGGAGGCAGGCGGCGCAAAATCACGACCCATGGCTGGGGGTCTCCTGCCACCTCCACCGGGAACCAAGGCCGGGGGTTCCCAGAGCCCCCCGGTCACGCCGCCCGGCGCCGCCACACGTGAGCTCTTGTTAACGTCTTCTATGTTCTTCACTGTTCTGAGCGGTGGGGGGGGCGGTCGGGGCCCGCGGCTCCAGAACCACCCTCGTGTCTGATGTTGTGCTTTCCCTCTCTCTCTCTCCGGACCCCCAGCCTCCCTGTTGGACCTGGGCTCCCCGGCCCCCGCCGCCCAGCCCACCACGGACATCTGGGGGGACTTCACGTCGGCGCCCGCAGGCTCCAGGTGACATGGGGTGGCAGAACGGGGGGCTCGTCGTTGCACTGAGGGTTTTCTTTGGGGGGGAAAGGGTGGGTTTGGTGTTCTGATCCCTTGACTCCTCCTCTTGTTCCCACAGCAGCAGTAAAGACTCAGTACAGTCCGGATGGGTGCTGTTTTAGGAGTTCCGAAAAAACCAAAACCGAAACCAAAACACTCTCGTTATCTCCGTACATTCCATGGACAAAAAAGGACTGCTGTGGCGAAAAGACCCAGGGAAGCGTTTTAAACACCCAGGCTGCCCTTCTCTGGCTTGCAGCTCTTGCTCTTAATGGAGCAATTGAATTCAAGTCGTGATAAAACCCTAAACTCTTTTGACTACACCGTTTTCAGTACAGAAAACAACTTTTTGATGGGCTATGCAATGGGAATCTGGAGACCGTTTTTTTTTTGACTCCCTTCAGTTAACTCTGCAGGTCACAGGCAGCGGTGACGGTGTGTGACCCCATGACAGGTGGACAGGTGGGTATTTAGGATGTGGTGGTTTGAAGGGAAGGTCGTCTTGTCACACTAACCTAATGCTAACAGGCTCGTCCGTCTCATCAGGCGTGTGTTGCTCTCCCTCTGAACTATGCTCAATATTTTTGTGTGTCGGTGCCTTGATCCATTTTTATTGTGCTGTTTTATCAGATTCATTTTCAGATCAAGCACAGCCTCTCATCTTTAAGGACAGTTTTTTTTTGCGTTTGGGGACATTTTTTGTATAGTTTCTCTTCTCGGCATATTCGTGTTTCCTTAAGATTATGAAGGAACATTTTGAAACTAAGATTAAGTCGACCACCTGGAAGTTGTAGCTCTCAAGCCTTTCATGCATTTTTCATTCTTCATGAATGTGTTAAAAAAAATCGATGATCTTATTGTTTTGAAAACTATGAATGTGTGAAATGTATGTTGCTTTTATGTAAACATCAATGCCTTGCCTAACACCTTCAGTTCTTCACATCTACCAAGGTGCCTTTTAAATGAGAATCTTTCTGATTCGTGTTCATAATTTGAAATCAATATTTTCATGAGTGCCTTACTTTGAAATGAATACAATGTAAACCTTGTCTTTCATGTAAATAAACATATGAGGGGAGTGTGTGTGTGTGTGTGTTGCTTTCATTTTCACTTCAAAGGGGATTAGATGGCTGATGGGAAGGGAGTTCTCCTTCCCATCAGCCATCTTTAATGAAGTGCATCAACTTGTTGATACGTCCCCAGTATTTAGGACAACACGTTCGTAAGTATGGAAGTATCGAGTGTATTCTGCATACTGAGATTACTCGCCGTGGGTGTTTACTAAATATGTAAAGAGTTCCACTGTATGAGAACAACACTGCAGTTCCTCAGGATAAATCCGCAAAAAGGAAGTCCCACCCCGGAAAGGCGCACGTGGAAGTTCCGTTAAACGCGGATGTCTTCAACTTCCCACTTTAGTTTCATCAGCCGCTGTTTCTTTCATTCTAACTCCAGCAAAACACAACGCGTGAAGCGCAGCCACGTGCAGCCGGCTGGCTTTCATTCGAGGTAACAGATTTCTACGCCATTCATTCTGAGGTAGACCGAGGGTATTGCCATGAAGCTATTTTGGAGGTTGCCCGGTTTGAAGTACGAGCCGTTGCAAAGCAAGCATGCGGTCTTTGAAAATGTCCTGGATCGTGAAGTGTTATGACGAATAGAGCGGCTGGATCGCCATCCCGTCGGCCGAGCGGGATGCTGCGTTACAGCGCCGCCCAGCAACGCTGCTTCAACCTCAGCAGAGCTGGGCGTGTCCGCCGAGCGTGACGTCAAACACTCGAACATGCGTGTCCTCTGTTTTTGCGTACATATAACGTAATCTAACTAATCACACAAGCTACTTAACGCTGAAAGATACTATGTCACATTTCATTGGCATTTTCGCACGCTTTAGTTTATGAAGACGGTGCCATTTCGTCCAACTGCTTACTACTATGTTAATATTTCACAACTAGGTGTACAGGACGGTATCATCATACGGTGCCTGAAGTGCAGGGTATCCATGTCTCCAAATATATCAAATAGTCGCACAGTGCGTAAACTGGATATGTATGAGTGTCAAGAGATGGAGCACAGAGGATTGTGCCTGGAAAGCGAGCCCCCCCCCCCATATCTCCCATATATGTAGATAATTTTACATTTACAAACACAGGGCATAAAGTAAAATAACGGTCCTCAAGGCATTACATGTGTATGTTATACTGTCTAGTAAGATGACCAAACAATGTAAAACTGATGATACTGATGATAATACTCAAAAATACTAATATCAACAAAAAAAATACGTATATATATATATATATTTTTTTTTTATAACAGCTATGTTATGCATTAGCGACATGTGCATATGTATGTTTTTGATGTCATTGCAACAACACTGTAAGCAATGTAATTGTTGGCATCAGTGAGTGCGGAGGACGAGCCAGCGGGTGGGAGTGCATCTTAGAACCTGGTAATCCTGCTGTCCTCAATCTCTCCCTGCCAGTGTCGGGGAAGGCGGACAGGCGCAGGACGGTCCCTCTACGTCCTCCACAGTTACCCTAGAGACGTGTAAACTTTATGGGCTCCAACATCTACATAGTTTGACCTAATCCGGATTCTCACAGTTGAGGAATCAAACAGCGAAAGGACGCGATATTCAGCAGTTGGCTCGAATCTAATCCTATTAGAAAGCCGGCGGTTCAGAGCCAGGTGAAATTGTCTGCAATGAGCGCCGCCGAGAATTCGGACGCGGATTCCAAATTAGTGTCTGTAATACAGGTAACCCAGGCATTGTCCTTGTATTTTGCGCTGCTTATACAACATATATTGATGGATTCATTACACATTAGTCCGCACATTCTACAGGTTTCAGCTGTGCACATATTTAGGTTTTTGTGGGTTTGTGTACGAAGGGAGTTTTGCCTTTCTTATTTTATTGTATGTTGTTGGTCCGTTAAACATTTTATTTGCGCCAGTATATGTATTTATATCAGGGGTAAGAGAAACTCTCAGACCTCTAAAAGCATTTCAGAGTGATTATCACTGTTGTCATTCAGAGTAATGGCGTGACTGATGTTATGATTGAATGTGTTAGAGACTGGAGGAGAGTGTCCTCTCTGAGGAGAAGAGGCTCACGGTGCGAGGACCCTCCCCGGACGGCCCGGCTACATGTCTGCCCGCCCGGGTCCGGGAGATCGTCACCAAGAACCTCAGTGAGGGCTGTGAGTTCCCTCTTCCTCTCCCTCATCATCATCCTCCTCCTCCTCCTCATCATTGTGTTACACCTGTCTCTCTCTCTCTCTCTGTCTGTCTGTCTGTCTGTCTGTCTCTCCACCGGGCCTCAGCGGCAGGAGCGATGTCCTCCGTCATGTCCCTGCAGGAGGAGAACCGGGTTCTGCAGGCTGAGCTGGGCCGGGTAGAGGACCTGCTGGCCCACAGCCGGGCCGACCGGG
>OMKQ01068751.1:0-15890 GCA_900302335.1 Phycis phycis | reverse complement strand
TGACGGCCCGGAGGAGGTCAAGGAGTGACGTCCTAATCAGATTCACAACACCTAGTGGAACTGCATTCTATACATCACATGATGGCAATGACAGTCTTCATACACAAAGTCATGGCTTGGACGTCAACTCCTAGTCTCACGTCAATGAGTTTTTGCTTGGCTCCGGCTACTGGATATATTCTGTGACTGCATGACAATAAACAGGAAGCTACTGTATAAAAGGAGATGACACTGTGCATGCGCACGCAGCTAGCTGCTGTTCTGGTCCAATTTGTTTCTGAAATATTTGTTTATTTCAAAAGGTGTACGCAAAGCTTTTGGGAAACACGTGAAATGGCAATTGCCACAGAAATATTGTATAACATTCACAAGTAAAATCAAAGTTATTGTATTCTTGACAAAACACCCCACTTTTTATGCCTTTTTTTGACGCCTTTTATGCCGGGAAAACGCATGTTTAAACCAAGATCTAATCTAAGATCATATATTTTACACATACCTATACACATACACCTATTACTTATTTGAACCCTGCACAACCCATGAGGTGATTGTGTCTGCTGCTTGTTTTTGACTTGGGCCTTAATGTATTTATACATGAAGGAATTGACATCAATAGTCTGTTGTAACATTGCAACATTGTACCATGTCCCTCTTCACTTAAGCCCTGTCTCCTCACCAACTAGCAACTATCTCTCCTGACACCAATTAATGAGCCTTTAACCAGGTACTCAACCCAGAGTACAGCCACCGCTCCGGGGACGTCCCCAGAGCGCCAAGGCAGAAGAAAAAAGGAAAAGTTAAAGGGCACCACACTGAGAGAGGTTCTAACAAGCACCACACTAAGAGAGGTTCTAACAAGCACCACACTGAGAGGTTCTAACAAGCACCACACTGAGAGGTTCTAACAAGCACCACACTGAGAGAGGTTCTAACAAGCACCACACTGAGAGGTTCTAACAACCACCACACTGAGAGGTTCTAACAAGCACCACACTGAGAGAGGTTCTAACAACCACCACACTGAGAGGTTCTAACAACCACCACACTTAGAGGTTCTAACAAGCACCACACAGAGAGGTTCTAACAAGCACCACACTGAGAGGTTCTAACAAGCACCACACAGAGGTTCTAACAACCACCACACCAAGAGGTTCCAACAAGCACCACACTAAGAGGTTCTAACAAGCACTACACCAAGAGGTTCTAACAAGCACTACACTTAAGAGGTTCTAACAAGCACTACACCAAGAGGTTCTAACAAGCACCACACTAAGAGGTTCTAACAAGCACTACACCAAGAGCTTCTAACAAGCACCACACTAAGAGGTTCTAACAAGCACTACACCAAGAGGTTCTAACAAGCACCACACTAAGAGGTTCTAACAAGCATTACACCAAGAGGTTCTAACAAGCACCACGCTAAGAGGTTCTAACAAGCATTACACCAAGAGGTTCTAACAAGCACTACACTTTCGGATCAGGAGTCAGCAAACCTGGCAAGCAAGTCTGACGGGGTTAATGCAAACTCTCCATGAACTGGAAGCTGAAGGGTCCAGGACCCTTCAATGTCCCAAATGAAAACCTCAAGGAAGCATTTCCTGCATGATTGTTCCTTTCAAGTGTGGAAACAGGAGTTCAAAAGCCATGCTCATAATAGTGGGAAAAACACTCTTAATCTTACTCGCTTTAAACAATTACACAATGTATTTCGTCAGAGTCTTCCCATACCCTGAGCATCACAAACCTGCTCTGCTTTGCCACAGAATATGATTGATGATGACCCTACTGCCTCAGGCAGCCTATGAATGCTTTCCATATCGGGTTGATTGGGTTTGTGTTGATAGATTTTGAAGTATTTAATATTTAATTCCGTTTTGTTACGAGGGGTGTATCAGTAGAGAGGAAGACATAATAGCCCTCATGAATATATAAATGTAACGAAGAAATTAACGTAACGAGGATATGAATGCAATGGTGTGAACGTAACAAACAAAACCAACCTGAAGAGGACTCCTTTGATGACCTGCCAGGCGTTGGGTGGCGGGGGCTGCTGTGGGGGGTCCGGTACGGTCCCCGCTGTCTGGACCGCCTGGTCGCCCTCCACCACAGCGCCAGCGGCTCCATTGCTGCTTACCTGGACAGAAGGCCGGTAGGAGAGTGAACCCACAGACATGATGAGCAGAGTCAATTGCTATGCTAATGAAAACTAACTCAGGTGTACGCTGTCCCAATGTACCACAGCCCATGTTTGAGGAACTATACCCGGCCGTGGCACCAATGACCCCCACACACTGGATATATCAGTGACTGTTATGGAGTAGGAAGGATAAGGAAAGGGCAACACAACCAGGAATCACATTGGATCCACTTTACACCTAAAAACTCAATTCAACCCAAAATTGTTTTTTCCATATCGTGAAGTGCAATTGAATTTGAACTCCATCAAACATAATTAGACATGATCTTATATCAGAGACTATGGCGTTCTGCGAGTGAAGAATATTTACATTTCTGAAAACAGAGGGTAATTTGCAATTCTAGTGTTAATGTTGATCCTTACATGTGGGCTGCAGTCAACCTAATTAGCTAGACAAAAGTCCCCTCCCTCCCACAAGCCAGCACGACCACATTCTATTCAAGTGAGACAACAGACAAGCACATGCCAAATCATGAGACCACATCCCTATCTGAACATCCTCTGCCAAAAGAAAAGGGGCATAGGTTGCCCTTCTTTAAGTCTCCCTAAAGGGCCTTCCAGCAAATGGCCACCAGACAGCAATCATTTACACGTTTCATATTCACTCAACCAGGATTAACAATTAACCATGCCCGGTTGAATATTAGCACTGCCTTGCATCCTTCGGGGAAGAGGAGACTGCTCTCGTTTTGCATGATGGAAAATCTTTATAAAGTATACTTCGTTTTCTTCTCCATTTCACTGAAAGTGTCATTGTTATGGAAGAGACACCTGCTTCAGAGACAAGGCCATCTGTGGTTGAAGTGTAAAGTTTGGGAAGAAACCTGTGTTCTAAAGTCCCCCACTACAATTACGACGCACTAAACGAACAGATCCAGTACAATTACTAAAAAGACCAAATGAAGTGACCAAGTACCTTTACTCAGGACTAAATTATGTGACATGCTGCTCCACCACACCATTCAGCTTCCCATTAACACGGCGACCTATGGTGTGTATCCACTCTCAAAACCAGCTAATTCTAGGCCAAGATTCAAACCCCAAACCCCTGGCTTGGAGCTCCAGGTCCAGACTAAGGATGACGGTGTGTTAGGCCGTGTGAGAGCAGCACCGCCGCTGTGACTGACAGCCGCACCGCAGACGGCGGCTCAATACGACGGCGAAGTACACGACGGACGAGGATGGACAGGACCACCGTGATGACACCGCTGTGTCTAAGGGCGGCGGGCCAGTGTGAGAGGAAAAAGGTAAGTCTCAGGTATCGTGGACCCATGTCCCAGCCAGCTAGCGTTGGCTACACAGACGGCGCGTCTCGCCAGAGGGGGTCGTTTGAGACCGGCATGACTACGTCACTAATGGTCGTGGGATGACCTGTAGAAATCGGAATGTTTCTGCGATTACGCCTAGGCCTTTGTCGAAATGTGTTGGCGTCGCGTTTTTTCAAGAAAATAAAGAATTGTGTGGAGTCCGTGTCATTCATTTTTACCTCGCCGTTGCTCACGGCCGCCGGAGTTGCTTCGCTCTCCTGCGTCGCCATCTTCCTTGTCTCTGTCGCGCACACGGCAGGTTGTGAAATCACACCCCGCCTCTCGCGAGATCTTACATTGAAGCGTCACAATGACGTGATTTTTCTAGCGACTGTTTCAGGTCATATTTATAAAACATCCCTTGAGTTTTACATCGAAGAATTCATCAAGCTTAGTATCATAACTTTAAAGTACCCTCGACCACCAATTATGATTAAAAGCGTCCATGAACTTCTACAAATGCTACATGTGTAATTGCCTCACATTGGCAGCACTAACGAAACATTAGATGGAGATTTTTATTAACTATATTATAAGATTAACTGGATGGACGTAATTTTAAGTACAAGCATATTTGATTCAATGTTTCTTGAAGTTAAAGTGTGCAAGTACCAAATGGTTCACACTTGACGGGCAAACATGCCAAGTTTCTCAAATGTTTTAATCGCATATTAGGTAAGGTACATTATGTTAGGTACTGCTCCTATGTACCATATGATGGGTCAAATGCAGAGAACAAATTTCCTTCTCATATCTAAAAAATACTGAGAATGACCAATAAAGACCAAAAGGTCCTCTCTTCTTCTCTTCTTATATATTGAGCCTAAAATGAGCTCATTCAGGCTGTAGTATTCTCATAACATTTATTCAAATTATGTGATTTACATACAATGCGTTAACGTTTCAGTTGTCATTGCAGGGAAACCCCATTCTATTTAAGTTGTTCATGCCCTGTAACATGTTTTGTTGGGTTACTCCTCAAATACATTTACAGTATTGTCAAGCAGTTTTTATGATCTTTTCTTTTTTTATATGAAAACAAGAACACCCTATATATATAAAAATCATACACAACCATCTTTATACACTCTGCCAATTAACAGGGGATGACGTTTACTGAAAAATGTATTCCTTAATAAAAATAAAACATGGAATATGAAATGTGTACCAACTAAACATTGCTTACACGTGTTGTAGCTCGACTATTGTTACTCGTCGGGTGGAGAAAGTGCCGGAAGCCAAGGAGAAACCCTTAAAGTGCGGTCACAAGCCCAGTGTTCTTGCCTTCATGCAGCCACATATTTGCCAAATGTCCAAATGTGACATTAACAAAATGAATTTATCATCATTGTATACAAAGTGCTACACAAGTCACCTAGAGTTGACTGCATTATTGTTACTACAATGAAAACCAAGGCTTTGTTACCGTGAGACAGAGCTCTGGGAACAAGCACAAAATATAGTGTGATTCGTGACTTTGAGTAGCAGAAAACCCAAACATTGGAATTGGCTGATATTACTGAGCCACCTCTCTTCATCTCTGGAGGGTAAACAGGCAACAGTTGAAGTCCAATATTGAGATTCATGGCAGAACAACCAGTTTGTTAGGTGACATGGCAGATTACATCTCATCCAGGCCATACTCCTCTTCAGGGAAGTCTCCCACAGTAATGTTTATGGGCTTCACAAAGGCACCATACCTGTTCTCACATTCAAAGTATCGCCTCCCGTTAACACTGCAGAGAACAAAGAACAGGCAGGAGTCACACAATGGATATCAACACAGTTAATCTTCAAAATGCAAAGCGCTCCAAACAGCTGTAGTACCTTCCATCATGTTTGCCAAGGGGTTCATCGTACTTCACCCCCACCCAGTGGCCGGGCTTGAAATCTGCTGTACCTGCAGCCACCACGGGGAACAGCGTTGGGTTTTTCGTGAAAGTCCTTCCCACATTCGTTCAACCGGTAATAATCAAGGCTCTCAGGACATGCATTGGGCAGCGTAACAACTTACCCACGTACATAACCGTCCCTATCTTGGTGGCCTGCCCGGGGACCTGCACCTGACACCGACTGCCCAACGTGATGCCGTTGGCCGCAGCCTCCTCCTTGGCCTCTCGGGCCGCCTGCTCGCTTTCCTTGTTGGCCATCTCCTCTGCATTGAACCGACCAATGCGTTGCTTTTTCATGAAGGACCTCACGGAATCTAGGGGATGGAGGACTTGTTGTAGTACGTTATTGTTTACACTTATTTTCAGAATTTCGACCATCAGTACAGTGCCTCGAGTGTGACCTCACACCACACAGGTATTTGTCGGAATTCAGCGCGCCTTCTTGCAAAAGCTTTTACAACTCTGGCTTTAAACGTCAAGAAATATAAGATTTTTTTTATTTTTCATAATTTGAGCAGCCTCAATTAGAAGAAGAGGGGCAATTAGCAGATGCTTTTGTCCAAAGCGACTTACAATCAGTACATTTGTGGGGTTCGACATGTGGACAGTTGGAGGTGGGGATCGAACCACCAACCCTCCGGTTAGTGGTCGACCCGCTCTACCCACTGAGCTATGCCCCAATCATCCCAATTTACCGTGTTAATACCAGTTTTACATACGTGTAAACATGAGTGTGTATGGCACGTGTGGAAGTACAAGACACAAATGTACCCGTTTTCTTTGCGTAATCATCAGCTGAGATTTCATACTTCTGCACCTTGGACACGTCGCTGAACTCTCCACCCTGAGCCCCGCTGCGGTCCACCACCTGGGAGAGGACACCACAGGCCACTTTTACATCTGCAGTGAGGACCATTATGATGTTAAAACCATCCAAAATGTATTGCTGCTGCTGCTGCTGTATTTGCTGCCGTATTTGATCATCACGGTTGCTTTGTGGTCCTGGTGCCTCAACCAAGTAGGAGGCAAAATCTGATGAATGCGGTTTTACTTGCATTGCAGTGGGGACAATAACATTGGTTTTGAAATCTGGTCGAATTTCGTACTTGAAACTTAAGTGACATGCAAAATACAAAGCAAATGGCAATTAGTGGAGGGGGGGGAATTGGGAGTGTATAAAAGTACATTAAGCATACTGGATGGTTACACCATGACTTGACCAGGGTGTAGTCTTTATACAGGGGCAAAGCAGCTCAACCAATCACAGCAGACCAGACCAGCAGTGTTCAGGAAGGTAAAACTACATACGTGGATGCGGCAGTCATCATCTACAGGGTAGGACCCCAGGAGTGCTTCGTTGTCATCCATTTTCAGCAGGAACTGATCACTGGCACTGAACAGCTCCAGGTCCATGTAGGAGACAGGCGTCCCGACCACGAGCTCCAATTTACCCTAGACACATAAGCAGGGAGTCCATGTTTACACCTGATCACTGTGTGACAACACATTAGAACCCGGATGGGAACGTATTCAGACGCCGTACAGCCCACCGCACCTTAAACGCAGCGATGCTGATGCCTCGGTTGAATTTTTTGTTCACTTCGAAGGAGCTGATGGTGCTAGTTAACCGCACCGCCACGGTGGGGTTGGTAATGACGGTCACTCCACCGTCCATGTTGCTGAAAGATGAGGACACAAAGTGAACATTGTGGGAATCGTGTGATGTCGCAGTTGGCATAGAAAGTGGGAATAGGCGTTGACTTGTACAGCGAAAGGTTTACAGCGGCACCAATAGCACATAGGCGGAGCGGCATTGAAACATATTTATCCAAAAGGCTAGCTGTTATTACCAGAGTGACATTAGCTACAGTGGGTTAGCAACACTAGCTAGCCAGCGTGCTGTCGTTACCAGAGAAACGTTAGGTACAGTGGGTTACTAACATTAGCAAGCTAGCGTGCTGTCGTTACCAGAGTAACATTAGCTACAGTGGGTTAGCAACACTATCTAGTTAGTTTACCTACAACAGTTACTTACAGATATTTCCTTCGCTATTGGTAAATATACGAGGAGAAATTAATGGAGCAACCACACTCCGTAGCAAATTCAATCGCAGTAACTTTTATACGATCGGTAAATACACGATTCACGAGGCAAAACGAGCTGCAATGGTGACGGTTGCGATATGACACCAACCACGAGAGCTACCGCCACGCCTATTGTTGAAGGTTCCGCCCTCCCACCACGTGACCTTCGTCAAGCGGAAATAACAAGCCACACAAACAACGAATGAAAACGCGTCGTGACAAAGAAACGGCCATGGCGCACCCACTTTGCCCTAGACAGACGTGGCCGTTAACAAATAGGCGTGCGGTTCAATGGCACGCATTGGCTAGAAGCAACGACCTGGGAAACGACCACATGGCGGCGCTACAGACTGAGTCGCCAATTGCATTTTTTAAGAAATATATGTAGTATGCATGTGTGTTTTTGTTTGTTGCACTCTGGCGTCAACTGACAATATGTAATCAATCTAAACGGGATTGTTTTATACAATCGGTCTTGGGCAGTTTGTTGTTTCAGTTTCTGATAAGGTCGGAAAGCACTTTTACTCAAGTTCAAATTATTCACCTTTTACTTCATTGCATTTATCCATTCCTAAACTATATATATATACGTATATATACATGTATATACATATATATATATATATAGATATATATAGATATATATATATAGATATATATATATATCTATATATATATATCTATATATATATATCTATATATATATATATATATACATGTATAGCGCCATGTATATCTATAACTATATATAGAGATAGATATTCAGATATATATATACAGAGAGAGAGAGAGAGAGAGAGGTATGTATATATAGATATAGATAGATATATAGTCGTTTAGGATGGTGGATGCATCGATATAAATGATTGCCTCCAGATATGATCAGCGTGGGGACGGGTTATGGGCGTGGCCAATTCTTCCAAACATCCATCATCTCGTCGACGACCCGAGAATGAAGAGAGGGAGTGAGAGCGAGAGGGAGGGAGGAGGAACCAGAAAAAGTTAAAGTGAAAAATGGCTTCCTTGTCTTTGGAGTCTGCAAAACAATCCGAGAACAGCCAAGAGAAGACCACTGCAGCGGAAGCCTCAGAGCAAAAAGAACACACCGATCCGGACGAAGTTTCCGAACAATTACTCCAAACTTTCCAGAACTCTGCCCTGAGCTTCTCCACTGATCAGGTCGCATGTCTGTGCGAAGCCCTTCTGCAGGCGGGCAATGTGGACCGCCTGCACAGATTCCTATCCACCATACCTCCCTCGGCCGAGCTGCTACGTGGCAACGAGACCCTGTTGAAGGCCCAGGCTTTGGTCGCTTTCCATCGGGCAGAATTCAAAGAACTATACACAATTCTTGAGAGCTACGATTTCCACCCGAGTCACCATGGGTTCCTGCAGGACCTTTACTTGCGGGCGCGCTACAAGGAAGCGGAGACGTCCCGGGGTCGGAACCTGGGCGCCGTGGACAAGTACCGTCTGCGGAAGAAGTTCCCCCTTCCCAAGACCATCTGGGACGGGGAGGAGACCGTGTACTGTTTCAAGGAAAAGTCACGCAACGCTCTGAAGGAGTGTTACAAAAGCAACAGGTACCCGACTCCAGACGAGAAGAAAAACTTGGCCAAAGTGACCGGACTGTCTCTCACGCAAGTGAGCAACTGGTTCAAGAACCGGAGGCAGCGGGACAGGACCCCCTCGGGGACTCAGAGCAAAAGGTAAGCCCCCCTTCTCAGATGGTGACAACAGGACAAGTTGCGATTAAAAAATGACCACCGTTTACTAACCTGGCAATGTCAACACTGAATATTTACGCGTCCCGTACCACAGTAGCAGTGTTTCTTATAATAGCGGGCATGAGTCCCGGAGAACTCAGTAGTCCCATGCTCCGGACCTGAAACAAGTCCACAGTGGACCCGTACGAACACTGCTGGTTCTCCTCACACATGCACGGTCCCGTCCACCTCTGACAGTGACAGAGCCACCCAGAGAGACAGCAGCCCTGATGCAGGGGCCCAGGAGCATGTTGCTTTGTTATGAAATGTGAGATCCAGGCCCCCCGCTGAGGCTCCGCTTTCCTGAAACCCTGCACCGCGATCCGCTGCCGAGGCTGAGCACACATTGGTGGTTGAAATCAGGATTCCGTGCTAACGCTATGACTTGGATATTTGCAACTAAAACATGACTGAAGCGTGGAGCGATACGACAGACATGTTTGTTTTGTTTATATTTTATTTATCTGTGCACCATCCCTCTAAGCCTAGTTTTACACAGGAGGCTGGTTGAGTGATGTAGTCAATGGCTGAAGAACGCCAGTTGCTATAATGATTTTTTTTTTTTACTTTCTTTTTACATAAGGTATTATTTAGAATTTGAGAATATTGGTCTCAAACTTAAACATTTGTATTAAAAATAACTGAATAAATAAAATGCATGCATACATTTGTAAGATAAATTTTGAATATTTTTGCTATTTAATAGCGCTGTAATATAGCCATCTAAGTATCTGCCAAATTAAAGATGCCACACAAATAAAATACAACGCTGCTCTCTTATAAATGTGACTAGTGTGGTCAAATCTAAACGATATACATTTTTTTTATTTTGGTACAACAAGTAAACAGTAACTTTGGAAGTTACTATTTACTATAATAGTAAATAGTTACTATATTAGTATTGTTTTTAGATTTTACACACACACACACACACACACACACACACACACACACACACACACACCTTCCCCAATCCAGACTGTGTTCTGTCTTCCGTTTCAGCGAGTCCGATGGCAACCAGAGTTCAGACGATGAGGTCAACATGGAGGATGTCTCCGACCAATCCAAGGACCCGGTCGGGTCCAGCGCGCCAATCATCTCCTTCTCCGGGGTCCCAGCCGGCGCGGGAGGCCAACTTATCCTCAACGGCTCAAATGGGTTCCTCACCACGTCCCAGCCCCTGTTGCTCAACGGCAGCCCCCTGCTCCCCGGGGCGGGGGTGATTCTAAACGGGCTCACCATCAGCGAGTGCCAGACGGTCACACTGAGTCCTGTCGGGGGAACCTCCCCGCTCATACTGAACGGAGCCCAAGTGATCACCAAGCCCAGTGTTGGCATTCGACAGCAGACTCTTCAGGGGGTGTCTCTGACGGAGCGAGATGGCGCGGCCGCGGGCACCAAGGTAAACAGTTTAGCGCAGTTGGTCCTGAGCACCGACGCCGGCCCCACCCCCCCACTGTCGGCCATCTCTGCTCACCACAAATTGGAGGCGAAGGGCAACAACGCAAGCAGGGCCAGCTCCACTCTGGATTTTATCAACGTCCCAGAGGGGATGGAAATCACATCAGAGGGCGCCGGTCAGACATTATCTTCCTCGTCTTCATCGTTATCTCCTTCTCCATCAGCCATGGCTTCTTCCCCAGTCTCTCTCCCTTCGCTTGTCTTTGCACAAAATGGCCAACAAGAGTCCCTTGCCCTTCAATCCTCCTTGTCACCTCCAGGCGTGGTCATCTCCAGCGCTGTCGTGTCTCTTGCTGGCCAACAGGGGGAGTACGTGGTGTTGACCAGCTCCAGCCCCCAGTTAACCCCTTCCAGCTCCATCTGCCAGGTGGTGTCCTCGTCCCTCAGCTCCACGCCACAGATCTTCTCTTTGCCCCAGGTTGTGCCCTCAATCCAGGGCATCCCGGCATCCCAGTCAGTCCAGCACACGTCTGGCCTGGCCACCGGCACCCAGGTGTCTCAGTGTCCGCAGCTAGTCCCCGTGTCCTCTCTCTCTTCTCCCCTGTCCCAAGCATCCCTTTCTCCCTTCCATACCCCCCAGTCGCTGAATGTTGGCCATCCACTGGTGCAGCCTCTCCCTCAACAACAACAGCAGCCGCAGCAGCAGAACGCGTCCACGGCGCCGAGCGAAGGCGCCACGACCATCGTCTCAGTCACCCAGCTCCCCAACGGCCAGTTCCCCCAGGGCTTGTCCCTGCAACTGGAGGACCCTGCCGCCACCACCACCACCAACCCCCCTCTCACGCAGATTCAGACCGCGCCGGGCCCCGCGGCCGTCCCGGCGCCACACGCGGCCCAGGCGCCCCAGACCAAAGACACCGTTCCAGCTCAGATGGCGACCCCCTCCATTCCGCAGCTGGTCCCAAGTTCCTCCGTCTCTGCTTCCCCCACTTTCTCCTTCCCGCAAGTCGTCCCCGCCACGTCCTCGCTCTCCATCACTGCCAGTGGATTACCCATGCAGATTCTCACCTCCACCCCGGGGGCCGCCGGAGGGCTCACACAGGCCCCGTTCAGAATAAACCAGGTGGGGCCCATTCAGAGTCTGGGGGCCTCCACTAGCATGGCTCCCAGCGTTCAGCTCCTCAACTCGGGAGTGATCCAGCTGCCATCTGCGTCTCCAGGTAACGTCACTTATGATGCTGGGTGGATGGTTGTGTAGGAACGGTTAAACGTCATAGGCTTGATTTATGAAGAGATGACATATATCAAGATAATTATAATTATCAGCCAGAACAGGAACAATGTTTTGAATGTAACCAGATTGTTCGTTTTACAAATCATGTACGCCCTACTCCAGGTAACCTCCTTCTTGGTGGAAGTCCTTACCTGAGTGTCCAGCAAGGGAAGCTGATTCTCACCATCCCAGCGGGAATCCAGCTCACCAGCCTGCCCATGAAACCGGTCGCGGACGTTCCCCCCCTTCCTGCCAGCCTCCTGCTCAACCCCCCGGCGGCCTCCCAGCAGCTGACCTCCACGTGCGCTTCGACCCCCAACGCCCTTGTGTCGTCTCCCCTCAGCTTCATCAACTCCTCCCCTCTCTACTGCTGTCCGGAGACCAGCGTCACCAGCAGCCACACCTACGCCGTGTCCTCGCAGCAGCACACCCTGGAGCACTCTGGCCTGCCCGCACAGTCCAACCTCCTCACCCCAGAAAGCATGCTCTCCCTCAGCCCAATGTGCAGCGGTGTGACGCTCAACTCCCAGCTGTCCCAGTCTGCCTGGAGCCCCGTGTCGCTCCCGGCGCCCGCCGGTCTGACTCTGTTCGATGTCCGGGGGAAGGGGGACATGCCGGAGGATCCGGCTCTGCTGGCCCTTCCTGGAGGAGAGTCTCTGCTTTTGGGAGGCTCTTCCCCAGAGCAGGATGCGGGAAGAGGGTCCCCACTGGGGCATTCGGAGGAGATGGATGGGGACTCGAAGATTCTGACCCAGCTCCAGTCTGTCCCTGTGGATGATGATGATGATGCCGATGCGCTGGGTTTGTAGACGAGTTTCCCTTCCAGCACTCCCACTTTTATGAAAAACCAAAGGCCATGACACGATGTACATTATTGACCGCACTCTGAGATTACGTTGAGTTCATGATCACGGCAGACACGACTCGTCTGTGCACGGACGAGCTAAGCACAGGACTTGATATGGATTGCCAGGGTTTTACGTGATATTAGCTTGCTGATTGAGCACCGTATTGCTAGACCTAGAATGTTGTACTGCAAAGACTTTCAAATGTCTGCCTTTTTTGGTGTGCCTATATCCCATACCTTTCGGCATGGATCCCCTCACATTTTCACACTCAGAATCCACATGTGCCTTTTTTCAGTCGCTCACAAACTACGCACTTCTGACCACGGTATGGTAGTCGGCCAGAGATTTCAGAAAGCAGAAGGTAGCACCTCCAATAAATGTCTCTGATTAGTTGGAGTATGGATTAGTATGTGTTAGTATGGATTTCCAGGGACACTGGTTGGGCTGGTCAAGTTTAAGACCAATGTAAAGTGCAGTTATTTTGAATAGTGTATATCTGCGTCATTATTCCCAGAGCTCTGTGCCTTTTCGGCGGACTAGCTGAAGATGCAGTGATAAACGCTATGCTATCGAACAACAACAACAACAACAACAACATGCACATTATTCTCTACGCTTCCAAGACGCCGCCAATAAGTTAGCGTGTCATCAACCAGCAATCTACATGTTGTATGTGTACTCTAATTAATCAGCCAGCAACCTCGTGAGATTATCAAGCGGCATCCTGGCACCACCGTAGAACATTCCCCGGGTGCCACCTTTACCAAAACGCCACAGTGGACGCTGTGGCCAGCGTCGACTGTGTACGGACAGAACACGTTGCTGGATTACTGCAGGCTTTGGCGCCTTAACTGCAGACGCGCTCTGGACGGGCCGTCTGCGGCTGTTCCTGGAGGTGGCAGGCGGAACGGGACGCACCGCAGAACCTTCCACATCCTGGGGGAGGAGAGAAATGTGTGACATCATCAGACGGAGGACGGACACGCTGTCGTCTTGACTCCTTTGTGTTCTCGTATCTTTTTGTCCCGCGTTCACAGAAATGAACCAAAGCAGCCCAGTAGCAGAAGGAGTCCAGTAGGAAAAAAAAAAAAAAAAACTTTTTGGATGAGATTGTTTGTTTTCTTAAAGCAACTATGAGATTCCAGGGCTACAGCAATATTTAGTCCAGCGCCAGGCCACAAAGCACAAGCCTATCCCGTCAGAACATTTCATAGCTACAACACTCTCCACACTGCAGGTAGAAGAATACGACATAGGATATAGAATTAGTTTAGGTGGAGTGTAAGGGCTGGGAAGTACACACTACACCACACAGGCAGGGTGGGTTTCAAAGCCAGTACACTTGGGAGATTAGAACGCAGAGCTTCAAGACAGGCTGAAGCTTTACACTAAAATGTGCTGTGATTCCACGAGTTTGGACTTTTGAATGCTTCCACATTCATCAGTGTGTATGTTTCTTTGTTTGTTGTGATGTGATTTTTTAACTTAAAAGTGCCTTATGTTTTAGATCCAAGCGTACCATTTTTTTCAAGGGTGTATTTGCTGCATACAGCAGAGCGAATGGAGAGTCAAACCCTACAAGTTCTCCACAGTTTTCCGTGTTTAGTTGTTGTTTCTGATTTACCTCTAAATGTAAAATGACACTCCTGCTCCGTGGTCAGTCAGTCACCCAGCGTCTCCTCCTTTTATATTTTGCACTTTCATTTGCATGATGTTTACACTGCGTTGTTATGAAAAACAGATTCCACTCTGAATTGTCCGCTGTGGTCACTGGCTCCTGGCTTAAGGGATACTTCCAAGAGACATTCAGTTGGAAAGTCACAAGATCAGGACCGGATCCCCTACTGGAATCGAGTTAGACTTGGTACATTTCAGTTCCCTCCATTAGAAATCATTGAACACATACCATTTTTGCGAGTGTTGCAGTGCCATAACACATGGTTAGTCTTTTTTAAGTTGTCAATCAATATAGGTACACATTACTTTATTTAGTGCAGCACATTTAGCTATAATAATGGCAATTTTGTGTTTTCTTGTTGCTTTGTCTGATTTTATTTGTATGTATACAGTCTTTTTGAACCATGTATCAATTACTTTTCATTTAAAAAACTGCATGTTGTTATTTAGTCAAAATGGAAGTCCTATAAATGTTGTAATAGGAAGTGACATTGATATTGTCGACCATATTTTCTTTTTTTTATGCTCCCAAGTGTTAAATAACACCATTGTGAAAACGGTATCCATTTTCGTTTTGGCCAAACGTATGTTGATGGCTATGGAGTAAGTCTATATTTTCTTTCAGACAAAAATAATGAGTAAACCTGAACACAATTTGAATCTTACCCTCCAGAGATTGGGGGGAAATGCAGTTCAGTTTAATTAGTTCAGTTCATTTGCTCTCAATGTTGGGCATTGGCTGAGTTTATAATATTATATTAAATGTTTTCATAATGCTGTTACAATATGTCCATGTAC
Source organism: Phycis phycis (assembly GCA_900302335.1). NCBI lineage: Eukaryota > Metazoa > Chordata > Actinopteri > Gadiformes > Phycidae > Phycis > Phycis phycis. Next base: position 643 of record OMKQ01068751.1, on the reverse strand, counting down.
AATCATACCCCCGATGTTTGTTGTGTATTAGTCTACAATTTAATGCATGTATTCCCTCCACTTGACTTGTATGCCTCTGGAATTAACCAAAGAAAATGCGCATTTAAATTTTTGGATGGCTTTGAAAGGGATTGATGTTTTCTATTTGTTGTCTGTCATGTAAGGTCCGTATTTTATCGTTTTGTACTCAGAAACATTCTATTTTTTATATGACTTTGTCATGATATTGTAATAAACTACATTGACAAAATGTCTGAAGTGTGTTTTGAAGGAGATTTCTTCCCTGAATTCTTAAGCATCGCCTTGCAGGATGAATGAAAGTGAACCTGAATGGCTCCAGGTTCACTTGGCTGGCTTGGCTAGGGCCACCTATTTGTATTGCAAAATATACCCAAATGTGTTGTTTCTTGTTGGCTTTGCACAGCCATAAAGCACTCCATCTCTGGATGAATGGAAACACAACGGGGTGCGTGTGTGTGTGTGTGTGTGAAGGAGAGGCATAATGTTTTTGAAGCCCTCATTCTCAGGTTACAAGTTAAACATCGCAAGCTCTGACAAAAGGAAAAGGGGCAGGATAAAAGAAAACAAAGAGCCAATGTACAGACGCAAATCCACTCAGTCTTTCACCCGCTGACCGAGCAGC
>OMKQ01068743.1:0-15354 GCA_900302335.1 Phycis phycis | reverse complement strand
GTCAGCAGACCAGGTGAACACAACAGGTTTACTGAGGAGAGGAGGGGCTTTGTACAATTAACTTTCAGATGATTTCAGACCACCAGCAGTGACAGACCAGAGCCGCCTCAAAACTATACAAAGGAAAAAGGTTGCTATATCATGGCACCCAAAACTGAAAGAAAATACAAATAAACAACTTAAAAACTGTAAAAGTGGAGGGTGGGCAGAGGTCAGCCATCTTGGAAGAGAGAGGCTGGGAGGTGTTCAGGAGACGTCTGAAACAGGAAGTGAAGCAGAAACATTTAACACTACTGGAAACATGTCAACAGGGAGGACTCTAGTGTGAGAACCAGAGGAACCACAGCATGGTGGTGGTTATAGATACATGAAGCTACCATGAAGCCAACATGAAGCTACCATGAAGCCAACATGAAGCTACAATGACGCTACCGTGATGCTAGAATGAAGTTACCAGTAGGGTTCATACTGAACACGCCTGTGTACAATATTTAGTTCTCGGATTTTACCTCTAGCGCGTGCATGCGTGATGTCATACTTACAGCTGGCTGGTCGGGCACCATATCTTCGCATGATTTGGTCTTGTGTGAATTTCACAAAAGATTCATATTGTTCTGGAAGAGGAGAGAGACTGTGAGGACACGTTACCATTGAGGTTGGTAGTTTAAAGACGTTACCACTGGGGTTGGTAGTTTAAAGACACGTCACCACTGGGGTTGGTAGTTTACAGACACGTTTAGCGGGATGGTCGTTTAGACATGACATTGTAGCTTCAATATATGGGTTATGGAGTTTGGAGAGTGATTGGTAGTCTGAACTACGGTGAGGTACCTGCGAGTTTTGTGTTGAGGATCTGTTCGTACTCCTCCCGGATGTTCTCCTCGTGGTCTTTGAGCAGGCGCTCACACAGGTAGCTCACCTGGCGCAGAGTGAACCACGGCTGGTCCTTCCTGGAGCTCCCTGCCAATCACAGTGCAGCAGGAAGCTGTTAGCACTACTGGCAAACACACTTCATATTTCAACCCAACAGAGCGTTTCAGCTTAAACAGACTAAATGCCCCAACTATAGGAAACCCTTTACAGTCAGGGTTGTCTGCTCTTCAGTCACTAAGCAGCTGGTTTCCTGCACGTACAGAGTGTAAAACTCAAACCAGGGAGGGGAACCACTGGTCCATCCCTTCTTCCAATTTGGAATGTTGATTTGTTTTGTAAGCTAGCTTCTACACCATTGGACAGAAAGCACGACCATACAGGTGAGCGCTAACTGACCAACCACCGGGCGGGTGTGGTCAGGTACCTGGAGGGGAGCAGGGCGCGGTCAGGGAGCTGCTGGGGGCGTCACTGGAGCTGGCCGCCTCGCTCTGGTTGAAGGCTCCCTCCAGCTGCCGCCGCCGCTGGATCCGGCCGTACTCATGGCGGAGGTTCTGGAAGATCTGCTCTGTGACAGAAGAACGAGGAGGCTCACATGAAGACAGCATGTTTTCATGCACTGTAGTTCCCTTGGGCTGAATATAGTGCGGTTAAGAGTATGGTGCTACATATAGGAGACCTCTTGTTAATGTATCTGGTGAACCAGCTGTTTCCTGGTCAAAATGGCTGTGATGCAAAACAATGAATAAACAAGACAATACGATTGTGGTAACCCAATAAAGACTTTTGACGAGGCTGTGAACGCACCGAGCCCCGCTGTGATGGCAACCACCAGGTTGAACCAGAAAGACACTGAGGAACAACCAGCCCTGTGGGTTTGACACATACTCAAACACTGATCCGGTGTGGGTATCCATTTTTTAAATAGTCTAGATAGAACTTCCTTCAGAGCAGGGTCAACTTCCCCAGTAGGGTCATTAGTTAGATAGTCAGAACTAGCTTTGGCAGACAGGAAGAAGGACGGCAGTAGAGGATGGACACCACCCAAACATCACAGGAGCAGGCTTCTCCTGCCTCACCACCCCTCCCCAGTGCTGGGCACTATTCCTCCATGTTGGACAGCTCTGCAAAGACGCTGGGTGGCTACAGGTCAAAGTTCAAATCACTCAGCCTGGGACGCCGGTCACGTCAGCAGAAGAGCCCCAGGCGCGTGCCCCCCCCGCCCCCTCCTTGGATGGCCAGCAGCGCCTTCTCCAGAACAAGCTCTGAAGTAACACCATACGGCTCTGGGCTCCACAGGAAGCGTTTGTGTTTACCAGCTGATTTACTGAGCGTTCCCCACCCTCCATCCAGATGAACTCTTACTGTTTAGCCCTCAAGAGGAGGAACTCAACCCAGCTTCCTCTGGGTTTCCCCATCTTCCTCTGGGTTTCCCCATCTCATGCTGTTAACCTCCACAGGGTGGAGGAGAACGTGGACTAGAGAGAATCTCCCCTGCCCAGAGTGCCGCCTTGTTTATCTGGGGTGGGGAGTACTGAGCAGACATGACGGTCAGCATACAGTAGCAGCAGTCCTCTGTGGAGGCCATTTTGTGAGTCTCCAGCCAGCGTGGAGAAGTGAGGGGGCCTTCCATCATTCTAATCCCCCCCAGGGTGTTGGTTCACCAGCAGCACAGCTCTGTTCAGCCCCCACAGCAGAGGCTACACAGCCCCAGGCTTCGTACAGCCGTGCCGTTTCTAAAAACTACACCGGGCTTTGCGTAGGTAAAATCATGACATCATTGGGTTGGTTAAGACCCACCCAACGCATTACTGGAGAATTTAAAACCCTGACACAGGCTGGCAGAATGCAATAGTCCAGGAACTGAATGTTTTACCTCCAAAATATTACAATAATTACAGTAATGAGGGAGTCAACAGTCAGGAATGATCCCTGACCATCCGTGCCGTTGTTCAGTTGCCCTGAGGTTCGCCTGTGATATTCTCCATTACAAGGCCTTACAGTCACATGTTTAGGGCTCTGGAAACGTCTAGGCCCGTGTTTAGTAGGCTGAACCTGAGGTTCAGTCCAGCTGTAACCATCAAGGATTTGCTCCAGTTAGCGATGCTCAAGGGGAGGCTACAGACAGTTCCCTTCAGACCGGGCCAGACAGTCAGAGTCCAGGAGGAGAGCCTCTGGCCCCTCCTGAACAGCCAACGCCTGGGCTGGTCAACAGACGGGACATAAGGAGGACGTTACGTGGAGGTGACCTGCAGACTGGACACACGTTCTCGCCCTACAATTACACCATTGGTTTGTTTGTTAGTATTAAAGAATGTATGACAATACCATCTCTTCAAAGACTACATCCAAAGAATCCAACACTAGCTAGTGAACAGAACACCAGAGCTACCTGTGACCTGAACAAAACCCTATACAGGTATTTCTTACCATCCACAAAGGTTAGATTGGCAGCTCATAAAGTATGGAATTCTTATTGGGCTCATGTCGTCAGTTCAGCAGAGGGTTACACCTGACCTCAAGCCTCCGTAGAGGAGTCTGAGTTCCACAGGCTGCAGAATTCACTAATGAAAGCTAGACAATGGGGGGTAGAGCCCCTCCCACTCATTTGGCATACAGCCAATCAGGGAAGACTGTCAATATAATACAAGCTGTACACTCACCGTTGGTGCATCCCGTCATTACTATTAATGTTTACAGGATTTGCTGATATGAACTAAGTTGTATCTCTGGGCTCCATTACTTTACATTTCTAGGTCTCTTCACTCTAGACTTATTGTTGGACTTGAGCAAGACGATATGTGATGTCCAGCAACTGAATTGGACTGCTATTGCTTTGGAGATACTGTGGTCGTTCACGTTGGGATTTAGTAGTCAACCTCCACTGCCCCAAGAAACCAGGGCTGTGGAGCCAAGAAGGTCCCTCCAAGGAAGCAACAGACAGTCAAGCCTTTAGCTTCAACAGAGCTGCTGCTCCTCGGGCCAGCTTGGTGAAACACAGGGCTGAGACACTGGAGGGAGGGTGTGTGTGTGCGTGTGGCCATGTCTGCAGCACACACTCTCTGGTCAGTCCAGCTGCCGTGCAGTAATTCAGTCCGCCTCACACACCCTGAAGAGGCTCGGTGATGCTATGTTACATTAGTGCAATGACGCTGCAATTCAGAGGAGCACACAGATCTTGATACCTTCACAATTCACATCTTTCAGCAAAAGGAAAATTTGGATTTTGATGAAGCTATTTTTCTGGGAAAAAAAGGCTTGTGGTGAGGGATTAGCATCTGATTGAGGCAACAAAGACATAACAAATTGAGTTTTATAGCATAGCTTCATTTAGAAACATAGCTTTATTGGGCCACAAGCTAATGCTAAAGCTATAGCATTTGCGAGCTTTGTTGTGCTTTGCAGTCTTGGTTTGTCGTCTTGAGGATAAAGAACCATGAGACCCAGGGAGACTCCAGACTGGGTTTGGGGGCCGGACCCCCATTGACACTACACAAACGGAGTGGATTTAGGAGCCTCTGTACAGACTGTCCCTGAGGGTCTCTCTGTACAGACTGTCCCTGGGAGCCACTGGGCACTAATGTTTCATCTCAGACCAATTGAAATTCTCCACACAGTAACTTTGAGTCAATAGGTTTTCTTGCAACAGGAAAGAGGGGCTCTATGGAATAGGGAGCAATCTTCCTTCAAGAGATAACAGCCAGAGGTGTTCAGTCCCACACAGAATTCGGTTATATGGCCTCACAGTAAGATACGGATTTAATACAGAAATTAGGACAATCATGGGAGTATTTGTATTGCACTCCATCTTGGATAGAGAGAAAAAAAGACCTTGGAGGCCAGGTACATTACTAAAAGCAAAGCTGGCGCTGTTTGGTGGCCATGGAGCCCGTGTCCTCCAGCAGGGCGTGATGAACCACGCTAGATACTGAAAGTGAAGGCACATTTCTGTACAGGGGAGGTGTCCTATCTAGGATCTAACCGTTGACGCTGCATACAGCCTCAAGTCCGGGGACTAAAAGCAAGTCATAATCCTGGTACTTGGATTGGCTCGCCCTCTCCTAATCCTTCTCTTTCCAGGAAGAGAGTGATTGAGTCAAGATATACCAGGAGATTATTTATTTTTTAAATAGAGCCCCAAAGCTCGGGCATAGCTAGCGAGCTAGGGTCGACCTGCCCGTACGGTCAGTCTGCACACACCATAACCCCAAGCCACTGGGTCTGCATGTTCAGGCCCAGCTACACCACCACGCCATCTCTCCGCCTGGATCAGTTTTTACATCAATGAAGAGGAGGGGGTGGCATGGCGGAGGACAGGGGCGAGGAGAGGGACGCTGGGATGTGTCCACTACCCCATCACACTCCAGACAATCGAGGCCCAGTGAACAGAACTGGTTCTACTAATGATCTACTACTACTGATGGGCCATGGCTGAATTGCAGAGCCCCGTTTTACCTTTGGTTCATCTATACAACTTGGTGGAGGGCAGCCAACAAAAGGCAGCAGGAGTTAGCAGGGCCATTGTTTAGCGTCTCTTGTGCTTTAGCAAATGTTGTTAGGGTTCATTGTTCTTCAGTGCCAGAATAACACACAGTATGGACCGTGGAAGGTCTGGATGGTTCCGTTTGGAAGCTCATTCTAGAAATATCATTATCCAAGAATGCGTGCAGATAAGTTGGGTTTTCACAGCATGAGGCCCGCCTCTGCTGCTCCGACCTCCACGTTAGAGACGGTGATATAACAACGATGAACGGTCTACGCAAGTAGACCTTTATGTGATGTAGTCTGAACCATGAAGGCTCTTTGTAGGAGCTGGCCCAGCTAGCTGAGCTATCCCAGCTAGCCGAGCGAGCGGTAGCTCGGCTAGCTCGGTAGGCTAACGCTCTACCTTCACCCCCCTGGCTCCCCCCTCCCCCACACAGACCCTCCATTTTAAACCGGTTCATACCTGGAGTGAGCCGGTTGTCCCCTCCGGCGGTGGGGATGGGAGACACCGGGAGCGCAGGGCTGTCGGGCGGGCGGAGACTGCACCTCTGCGGAGCCGGGGAGCCCGGAGTCCCGGGCAGCGGGGCGCACCTCCTCCGCTTGGGAGACTGGGGGCTGAGGAGGGCCTCGAACTCCATCGACCGCTTTAACGTCGCTCCACAGGCCATGGCGATCCGAGTAGAACAGGGTTACTATGAGTGGATGGTGAAATCACCCGTAAAAATGACGTTATTTCACGAACGTCTGGGTTTCTTTCTTCTGGTCACAGAGACGAAGTTCCGACTCCGAGGAACCGCGAGCCTGCTGCTTTTGATACGTCACAAGGTGGGCCAAACCACTGGGAGGACAGAAGGGGGGACTTGGTATTCAAAATAGAGTCCTGTTGTATACAACTACGCCTGTATTGGATACTTATAGTACGTATACTAATAGTATACTATTCTTTTTAATTCTACGCTGGAATGACTACAGTTTGGATCTATTCGTAAATGTTTGTTCTAAAACGTATCCGCCCCCCCCCCCCACTGCTCGTGTTTAGTGTCGAAGTGTTTTGAATTGAACTTTAAAGGTTCAGGAGACGTAGGGTCCAAGACTCCCAGTCCATCAGAACCACGGGAGGAGCTCTGATTAAACCTTTACTCTGCACACTCTTTACTCTAACACGGCATAAGAAGGTCTGACCTGGCACTGTTTCACATTACAACACGCACATTCCATTGTCCTGGAAGTGGAAAGCGCCTATTGGCATTTAAACTTCATAATTTATTTATTTCAGAATAATCATTTATCATTCGTCATAGAGTCGATGTGCAGCAAAGTGTGAATAGAAATCTAAAAGGGAACCGACCCAACCCACTGCCAGTAAGGGCAGTCCACGGTTAAAAGGCTCCCTCACTCTTGGCAAAAGCAATGTTGAAAATACTAATGTTCTGGTACGGCTGGTCCTCTCAGTGCCACGGAGTCTTCAGCTCAAGCACTAAAAGCAATTAAATTAATCTAACGTTGATAATATTGTTATACACAGTAGTAATTTTGCTCCCCAAACCAGACTGCATGCTGAAAGGAAACCAGTCAGATAAGAATAATGTGTCCCTGATTTATGCTATGAATTGTCTTTGAACAGGTAGAGTATGCTGTCAGTAGGCCTACTAACATTTCTTCTTCCTATTAAAAATACTTTCTGTTTTTACATTGAGGGCATTTAGCAGACACTTTTATCCAAAGCGACTTACAAAGAGTACATTTGTCATCAGAAGGTGAAACATTTCATTGCTGCTAATACAGTAAGAAAGTTACCAGAACAAGTTTCAAGCATTTCAAGTGCTAGGTTAACCATTGCTAGTGTACAACATCTATGACTAAGTGCCAAGTTACAAAGAGCAATCAAGGTGCCAAATTACAAAGATTAAAGTGCCAGGAGGATAGTTATGCATGTTTTGAATCAGACCCGCTCAGCACTTCAGTTCCTGGCCCAGCCGCCAGCCAATTTACCATAATTTACCATATTTATCACCTTATAATTACCTAAAATACCCCAGGAGCTGTATATATATATATATATATATATATATATATATATATCTCGTAGCTTTGCCTGAACAGACTACCCTTCATTTATGTTGAGTTGAATCTTAATGTGGAAAAGTACTAATACATAAAACTATAGTAAACTAGACAAGTAGCTAGAAGTACAAAAAAACTGAAGGTGTCATCATTTTCATCATCGTGGTCGTCATGCTGTAGTAGACAGACAGACAGACAGACAGAAGTATTATTGTTGTAGATGATAGGTTGTAACTATGTTTCATTTAAGAAGCATTGACAGTGTCTTCATTAATCTTTGGTTCCCCCCTGGTCTCCTCCTCCTGCTCCCCTGACCCTCCTTGTTCCCCCCTGGTCTCCTCCTCTTGCTCCCCCGCCCCTCCTTGTTCCTCCCTGGTCTCCTCTGGTCGGCTCGCCTCATGGGCACCCAGCCCATAGGAGCTGACCCCCGTTTTGGACGCTTCAGCCTGGCTCTGTCCCGAATCCGAGGGGTGGGTCCCGGCACTCCGACGACAACAAGCCCGGCCCGCCGGCAGCAAGCGCACCAGCGCCAGCCGCAGCTCCTGGCACCGCAGGGTGTACAACACTGGGTTGATCGCCGAGTTGACCAGACACAAGGCACTGCAGAAGGCGAAGGCCCTCTTCTGGGCCTTGCTCAGAACCATGGAGACATCTGCCAGCATGAAGCTGAGCACAGGGAGCCAGCATCCCACCAGGATGAGCAGGATGAGGCTCAGGGTCCGGGCCAGCCGGATGTCCATCCTCAGGGAGGCTTGTCGGGATGCCCCCTGCTGGGTGGACATAGACACCTGGTGGCGGTGGGCCTTCCACAGGATGAGGCCGTAGGCGGCCAGAATGAGGCCCAGCACCAGCAGGATGCAGGAGGTCCAGCAGGCCAGGTAGCTGGTGCTGATGTAGGGGAACAGATGGGAGCATGGCGGGCTCAGCCCCGTCGAGCACCTCCACCCCAGCAGCGGGAGGAAGGAGATGAGGAGGGTGGTGCTCCAGAGGAGGAGCAGGGCGAGGAGCGCTCGTCTCCGGGTCATCACGGCCTTGTAGCGGGCTGCGCGGTACAGGCACAGGAAGCGGTCAATTGCGGTGAGCAGCAGGCTCCCCACGGAGCTGCTGAAGGACAGGGTGACTCCGCCCAGCTTGAGGAGGTAGGTGGTGGGGCTGTCTTTGCGATGGAAGAGGTGGAAGTCCACGAAGCTGGCGGTGTAGAAGCAGCTGGCCAGCATGTCGGCCAGCGCCAGGCTGCCCATGAACAGGTAGGAGGGGCGGCGGCGCAGGGCGGTGCTGCTGGCGATGAGAAACAGCACCAGGGCGTTCTCCAGCAGGGTGAAGGGGCCCGCCAGCAGGCAGATGGAGCCGATGGCCCTTTGCTCCACCTGCGTCAGAACCATGAAGATGTCCAGGTTCCCACACGACATGTTGGCTGCGTGGAAAAACGTCACCTTTAAACTCACTGCTTGTTAGTCCTTCAGCAGACATCACTGGATAGAACTTCAGTCACCCCACATCATTTATCAATGTTTGATCCTATTTACCATCAGTCATTTTAGCAGACACCTTTATGTAAGTGACTTACAGGGAATTCCTGATTCCATAAAGAGGTCGGTAGGGTCAGGGCAACAGTCATTCAGGTTCAAACTCAGAACGTGAAACACCGTAAGTACAACTTGAATTGATTCCAAATAACAGTCAGATAATTAAATGTTTATTGAGATGAAAGCAGACACACCATGTACACACATCATACACACACACACACACACACACACACACACGTTTGGGTACCTTTGGGTGTTACTGAGGAGTTCTCCATAGGCGGTCTTGTTACCATGGTTACGACAGAGGTGGAACCCTCCCACGCCTATGCTGTCTGCTTCAGCTGTGGTTGGTTGGTTATGAAATGAGTGTAATGAGTTAACTTAGCCCCTTCCACACGTGCAGTATTTCCCTGTGTTCCCTGTGAATGCTAACAGGGATCGATATTCCAGGAAATGTGCACCAACCATAAGCCTGCTTGTGACCTAAGCCCCTTCGACACACAGTCTTTCCCTGCAATATTCCAGAACATTTCCTGCATGGGATTATGTGCAAACGGGAACAAGGAACAATATTCCAGGATATCTATAGCGGTAATTTGCCTGCTGAAAACCTAGTATTCTCACATTTGTTTTTAGAACTATACGATCAAGGTTATATGTCCCAATAACTCAACACTGTGAACTGCTAGGGCTGTATGTATATACTGTGCATGTGTTTTACTCAACCATCACCGGAAACTGAATTTCTGTAATCATTTGACATTGTCAGATCCTACAAATTATTACTCTTCTTCAATATTTAGTTTAAATGCTGGTGAAAGAACAGAAAAAAATATTGAAATTAATTAATTATTTGGTACAAAGACTAAGACAAGACATATTGCATTACATTATTATTACTATATTTAGCGGTTGAATGAATAGTGTTAGTAGCTGATAGTGTTAAATAAACCACCAATGGAAACAGCAGAGTTTCACACAAGTTGAGACAGTATTTCGACAGTAATCGCTCAGAGAGTACTGTGTGTAACGCACCCTGGAAATTACACCATAGAGCTGTAGTCTCCATTATGCATCTCTAGGCAGGCTTTTCTGTTTGATTCATCCCAAGTAGGACATGGAGCAGAAGGAATGGACGGTAATAATAATTAAAAAGACATTTGTCAATAAGTATATTAAAAAAACTTCAAAAGTAGATCTAGACGACAGAATGTGGCGATGTTGTGGCTCCTGTGAGGAGAACAGGGCACCCTGGGGAGACAGCCTGAGCCCGCAGCCGCACACGTGCTCCCACCTGCTTTCTTGCGTAGAAGACAAAAATGTCCATGCTGTGGTTTTGAATAAAAGACTAATTTGAATCTCAAACCAACATTTTGTCAAAACCACACTGAAAAAGTTACCAGTAGTAACAGTTAATAAACAGACAATACCTTAAAGATGAATTTGGGAAGATACCTTTGCACCACTTTTAGAAAACAATATTCCCAGTGGATGAAAACCGTGTTGACAGTGTGTTGATGCTCTCTGATGATCTCAATGCGGCTGCAGAAGTTGTCTGAGTTGTGGCGAGGGCCAGGAAGTGGTGATCATGTCACATCACGTCTTACGTATGCAGTATGTTGCTTGTTGTTACTCACATTTAAATGCATGAACTTTCATCCAAAGCGGCTTTCAAGTCAACCAACACAGGCTGCACAAGTACCACTAGTCCCTGACGATGTGCAGTGTGGCATCATTACTAAACAGTCGTTGTTCTCTTAGTAGTGACCTCAGAGATCTCCACAGTGCTTTAGTTTGTGAGACACTGTGCAATGTTCTGAATATTCCTGCTATACACATACAGTAGGTAAAGGCTTTTACAATCAGATTTGCAGTATAACGTGCTATTTCTGAACAGGTCAATTCTTATGGCTTTACAAGAAACTGTACAATAAAGTAACTTAAGTGTTCAAACATTGATACCAACATCCTGTAGCTCGACACTTTGTTAGTGGGCTGAATTACATTTAGGGCATTTAGCAGACACTTTTATCCAAAGCGACTTACAAAGAGTAAATTTGTCATCAGAAGGTGAAACATTTCATTGCTGCTAATACAGTAAGAAAGTTACTGTAACTGGTGAACCATTGCTAGTGTACAACATCTCTGACTAAGTGCCAAGTTACAAAGAGCGATCAAAGTGTCAAAGATTAAAGTGCCAAATTACAAAGATTAAAGTGCCAGGACATACGACAAATAAGAGCATGAGGATAGTTCTGCAGTGAAGCCTCAAGGCGCAGCAGTTAGGCCAGTCCTTGCTTCTGACAAAAACATCTGCACATTTTGAAATGAATGTTTTTTTTATAAATAAAATAAATAAAGAAATAAACTTTTCATACCTTGGGTGTTTTAATAAAACTGATAATTACTCATTTGATAGCCTTATCTAGTTAAAATTATCTGGGATTAATTCGTTTTTGACATGACGTGACATGCATGTACTGTAGGTCCAGAGTTAGAACGTAGTGATGTCAACGGCTGTGTTTGGATGTCTTCTATGCCTGGTGTATTGTCACTTCAACTACGTCTATTATATTTCTATAGCCCTTAATCCAGTTAGTATCAAAGGGCTTCACAGGTCCTATGGAATGTGGGCAACATAATGTCGCCCACCTTACGAAACCCCCAATAACCAGAGGGAAGGACAGGAATCTCCCCTTCCAGGCACATTTAGGGGTGAATGGACACACAAAACAAGGCACACCCTGGGGTTCAAATGTGTGTCTGTGTGTGTGTGTGTGTATAGTGTTTATTTTATTATCCATTATGGGCAAATAACAGTAAACATGAACCTTGGTGTTCCTTCAGTTATTGGAAAGATGACAGACTTCCTTGATGTCTGAAAATCCTTGATACCCTCGCTCTGCTCCACACCAAAGAGTCTCTCATAAAAGCCTTTGTCTTTCTTTGCATGGGAGTCTTTAGTGAAGGGCCCACCTATAAACCCCTGTTGGTCCATTCCTAGTTCCCCAGAGTGGGAAGGCTTCACAGCAGAACATGGGTGTAGGTCTCCGCTGGCCATCTGGTGTGTTGTGTGGAAGAGTTGTATTTTGGTAAAACAGTGAAACCAGCATTGCCTTTATTTGCCTCATAAAATGGGCCCTTTTTTGATCAATGAAAGCCAGCTATCACCATGGATGTATAAAATAATGTAGCAATGTTTATATTCATATGAACTTCTAGATAAGGGATCATCCAACCCAACCCAGGCATCGTCAGTATTGCCACATCGGACAGATTCAAAAAATAAGGAAAACAGGAATAACAAAAGTTTGTGTTTTGATTCTTTGCATTTGCATGCATAGGAGTCATTGTGTTGTTTATAAGATAAGTGCTCAGGTACTGTATATACTCATTGAGATTAGATGAGATTCAACTTTATTGCCATTTAACAGCACAATTCAACCAAATTAAGCGTAAGCATTAAGCTCCTAACCAACCCGATGTGTCCCCAATGTTGAAGTAAGGACTGCCTGTAAGAGGCTCGCTCCTGAGAGGCCAGCTCCACTCCCACTGCACAGCCCCCAGCACCTCCCACAGTCTGAAGACCAGACCTGCCTGCTGCAGAGACCACTCCACTAACCATAAGCTCACTACAGGACAAGGACAAAACTACCTGAACCCAGCTGGTTCGAAAAGAAACTTTGAGAAGGAACTGAGAAGAGGCAGGGATGGCTTGGTAGCACGAAACAAAGCAGGAATGAAGGTCTGGTTTGTTTATACCTTTGATATTCCTTCTGCAATGTATAAGCATTCCCTGGCCTTGCTCTGGAGAGGGAGCTAAGTGACATGTTGTCAGCCAGTGGGGCCTCCTCCTGGGGCCACCCCCCTTGTGTGGAGTGAGATAGGAGAGTGTGGTCTGTAGGCGTGACCAAGCTGCCTCTAAACCAGAGACTTGTCTCTGTGACGAAGGTGGACTTTTAACACCCGTTCAACAGCCAAGGTATTAAATGGGTTGGTTAAAGTTTGTTGACATCTGTTAATTGTGAGTTATGTTCAGAGGTGTGAGGACGTGTTTAAAACAAGGGATGTTTCTACAGTAGTAAGATCTTTCAGAATTACCCTCCTAAATAATGCCAAGGTTTGACTTCGAAATGCATTCTTGTTTGTTTAAAACAGTGAAACCTTTTCTCTATTCAACACAAGCCACTGGAAGTGATCCTGAAGGTTTACCTTCTCAGGAAGTGGTCCTCAACAAAGGAGAGCCGCAGGGTGGGGGCATGGTTCCACTACGTCATCCGTCTGGCAACAGGCGGACGTGGGTATCGGCCGCCGCGCCGCTGATTGGCTGCTCGCTCTTCCAGGCGGTACGTGATTGGTGGGGACTCTGCTCGAGTGCGCCATATATAAGAACTGTGTGGAGTCCATTTTGTTGCAGTCGTTCAGACGAAGTCGGTAGAGTCGGAAGGGTCGGACAGAGAGACTAGAGTTATCCACGACATTTAGGATCTGGTTCGAATCGTAGTTCACCATAGTTTCTGCTGAAGTAAGACGAGGTTCGTGAAGGCGGTGTGTATTGACGGAGGGCTCTCAGCACCAGAGGAAGTCGGTAAGCAGCCTCGGCGCCATGTTGTCTCTTTGTTGTGTCTGCTCCGTAATATGACCTACAAAGTGTTTCTAACCAAGTGTTTCCAACCAAGTGCTTCTAACGAAGTGCTTCTAACGGGTTACCTCGACTGGCCCTCGGCTGTCCATTAACTCGGTGATTTACAATGTCCTGTCCACGTCGCGAATGTCAAACAACAATAGAAGCAGGCGGAGGGTTTGTTTTCTGTCCACTGCGAGACGAACAACAACAGGCTGGCTGGACCAGTGCTGCGATACTGGTCCTGGTTCTGTAACACGGACACTTATTGTAAGGCACGTCTTTAGTGAAGACGCATGTCTTCTGGAATAATAGGGTTTTTGAAACCATCGACTATATTCGGTCTGGTCGTGACGCACTTACAATTGAGGCCGACGTGGAGACTGTTGTCTCATATCCCGCCCCCTGTACCGCGTTACTTTAAACGGTACTACGTTACTTTATTTACTACGTTACTATCGGACCATCTTTCAATTGATCCCCCTTCTTTATTCAGATCTCGACTTCCTGGAGCACCGATCGCCTGGTCGAGTTGATGTTCCACTGGGCTTCACGGGAGAACAGCGCTCCGTGGCTCATGAGCACGGCACACCTGGCCGGACACCCGAGAGCAGGGAGGGCGAGACGGAGGACCACCCGGAGGACCTGGAGCCCGAGTAGAAGGAGAGACCCCTGTCCCTACATCACCACCACCAGCAGCACAACAACAAAGAGGTAGGCGCTGGGGGAGGGGCGGTGACGTCACGGCTGGCCAGCCTGGTGCTGCTGCACGTATACACTTCTGTCTGTGGTGACACCACGGGGTGCAGTGAGACAGCACCCGTTGGATGAGATTATCACACAATATCTCAGCCATATTTCCTAGCATTGTTGGGTTATTGGCTGTGTGTGTATGACGTTTTACTTCCATTTCATTTACAGGCAAACGTTCAGGTTGCATCAAATATCTTTTATTAGTTTTAATGGAAAATACGTCAACTTAATTTAGTGCACTCACAGGCCAACCGATTTTACTTAGTGAATTTGTAATTTTTTCAAACCCGACTGGCCTACCTGGAGGAGTGGCACTGCATTGGCCCCGGTCTAGAGCTGGTCCCCCGGTAGAGGGGTACAGGTTGTTAGTGACTCAAGGTAGAGGGGTACAGGTGGTTAGTGACTCACGGTAGAGGGGTACAGGTGGCTAGTGACTCACGGTAGAGGGGTACAGGTGGCTAGTGACTCAAGGTAGAGGGGTACAGGTGGTTAGTGAAGGTAGAGGGGTACAGGTGGTTAGTGACTCACGGTAGAGTGGTACAGGTACAGTGACTCACAGTACGACTGCTCTCTGCAGGTGACCCAGTCTGCCAGCCATGGGAGGTGGAGAGCGCTATAACATTCCAGTATCTCACCCTGAGCGCCAGCTGCCGAAGAAGACCAAGCAGCGGGGACGGGACCAGAGCACGGCCATCACCGTGGCGGCCTCCGCAGGCATCATGGGGGGCCTCCACGGCCATCGCCGCGGCGACAAGAGCGCGGCCTATCCCTGCTTCTCCGAGGCGCGGCAGGCCGCGTCCGCCGAGAAGAAGGGCGCCTCGGTCCGGTTTGCCGCCAGCTACGACCAGAACTGGGAGGGCGCCGTGTCGCACCTCAACACGCTGCTGGCCACCCAGGGGAGTCCCAAGTTCGCCGGGCCCAAGTTCAGCGAGCCGCCGTCCCCCAGCCTGCTGCCCAGGCCCCCCAGCCACTGGGTGTCCTTCCCGCTGCGCACCGGCGACAGCCGGGAGATGATGGCCTTCCAGCTCA
>OMKQ01068742.1:0-16264 GCA_900302335.1 Phycis phycis | reverse complement strand
CCCCACAGCATGCCAATGCACAACCTGGATCTCTAGAACTAGCATTACGACATTTAATTGTGGGAGCGATAGCTTGTGATCTAATTCATACCAGCTCTAGGGGGATCTACTAAGGCCATACGAATGGTTTCGGTAGCTTTAAACTACACGCAACATTAAGAAAACGACTCGAATAATGAAGCATACACCAAACTTAAACCAAATATGTGTACGAGCTGGAGTTTGAAACGTAGAGGAACGTCGTTCATAAACATGAACCCTAAACGCTCGAAAATGCGGTCGAGTAACAACGAAAATTTAACCAACCCGTTTTCATACCTTGAATTTTTTTTTCGCAGGCGGCTCTTTATCCTCAACTGCTGTCCATCAGAAGAAAAAAAATCAGCGCATCTGTTTCTCCGAACTTTATGTTCACCGTCCCAAGTGAAACTTCAGGTGAACCATATCCGCGAAAGCACTCCAGGAAGCGCCAAAAGTAGCAGTAGTAGTAGCAGTTGTTGTTGTTAACGCGCCTCGGTATCCGTCCAGGAGCACACCGAGTTCCTCTCTCGGCGCGTATCGTTGTGGAGACTCCGACGGTTCGCTGAACATGACTATAAACCGAGCCGCGCTACGCGTGTCATACCTGTACCTCCGCGCGCTCAGGTGATGACAGAGGCAACGATCCGTCTACGTGCATTCGATGTTGTGTCTCCATCTTGTGGTAGAAGAGGAGAATGACCGGTACGCGAACCAAAACGACGGTATTGTATACGAAAAAAGCTAGTCATTCGTAGGCTACACACGTGTGAAAATAAATAAATATGTGAACTGTAAGGAGACCTTAATGGTGACTTGTGTCTAATAATTTCCTTATTACACGGCTCCGTACATATATGTCCAAATGCATATGATGATGTTTATGTTCTGCGACATCATTTGAGGATTATACAATTGAGTCTAAAAATAATTCGTTCTATGGCTAACCATGGACACATATACCTTGCATAAAAAAACATAAAACATATATGTTTTATATAAAAATAAATTTTAAAAAAAGTATATGCACAAACACACACTTTTCCAATGCATTGCTTCGTACCACCAGAACACACACCAGTCCAGACATATTAAATATTTGATCCAAAACAAATAGGCCAAATAGTACTTCTTAAGAGATAATTAAAGTGTGTGTGAGTGTGTTTTGCTCAGAGCCGGTAGATAGTGTTTCACGCCGCTGCCTGCCTTGATATTAATAAACACTAAACGATCTGCTGCCCTGGATACAAAACACACACACACACACACACACGGAGGAGCCGTTCTGTAATACACCTTTTTTCTGCTGTTCTACCCGTTCGGGCAGTAGACCTATATGTAATCTACCTAGACATCTACAAAGAAAGTGTAAGTTTAAGTTTTAGTTGTGTTCGCTGTGTTGTGATCTCAATGCTGCACGTGGGTGTTGCCTATAATTAATTAGGCGCTTTGCAAGATAAAGGGGGCATTGTCGTTTAACTGGCGTTTTAATCAAACATTTTACTAATCAATTTGACGTCTTTGAATACATTTGAAAGCCCACTCCTCTTTTGAACACTTCACAAAGTCGAAAGAAATTAGAATTTAAAGTATATTAGTTGTTATTTCACACCAATCAAGCTCTTCTCTCCTTCTCTCGCCAGTGGCTTTTCTTTGCTGGTTTTAGTGTGTCTCTCGGCAGGTGTAATGGAAGATAGACCGAGACCTGTCGAAGATGTCCTGCAAAGCGACGCATCGGATGACTCGCGCCCTGAAGATAGAAGTGTGGGGCACGTCATTAGTCTCGGGGCGCGCCGCGTTGACTCCGAGTCAAACCTAATACACTCTGAACTCCCGAGCTGCGACGCGGGGCATCCCACGGCGCAAGCGGGACCACTTCCGTGCGATATGGACCACTTGGGCGAGCGGTTCGACCAGTGCGTCCGGCAAGTGCATCGCCTCGAGGCGCGGAGGGACGAGCTCATACGCGAACTTCTCCGCGTGCACGCGCCCATGCTGCAAGCGGTAGCGCACGCGAGAAGGAAGGTAGACGAGGCGCGCGAGCTGCTCACCCTGGTGCAGTTAGCTCATGTTGCCGTGTACGAGGACGCGCAGCAGGCGAAGAGGAAGCTGTTCAGGGCGGCCAGAGACTGCATCCAGAGCCAGGTCACACTAGCAGCACAGGAGTATGAAGTGGCTCAATCCTCAGTCACGCAAGTACGGCAAAAAAAAAATAAGAATAATAATAAAATCAACGGTCCGCTTTTGAAGCGAGTGATTACAGTCTTGAGAATTGCAGTCGCACAGATGGTTTTCAACTAATTGCCTGGTGTGACAGGGCGGTGTTCTTTGTTGTAGTGTTTAGTGCTTTTTTTTATTGCGCTTGTGAGGCGAAAGCGCGCAGACGCGCGCACACACCTTTTCTCTCCCAAGAAGCGGCCATGTCTCGAGTGCAACGTGTGTTCATTCCCGCACGTTTTGGTCATAAACGTCTCCCCCAATAGGATGAACTCAAGGCCCAAATCCAATGTCTGACCCAGGAGCTTTCAGAGCTTCGAGAGGCTCACCAGAACAAGCTCACCTGCTTGCGTGATGAGGTCAGAAAGCCTTCCCGCTGTCTGGCACGGGCCCTCAGTGACGTCAGCCATTGCCGCCGGGCGTCTCTCAGCCTGCAGCGACGGCTAAGCGGCAGCATGAGGTCGCTGGAGGGCTGGTATGAGCCTCGGCTCATGGCCTTGCTCAGGAGGAGGCAGGCTGGAGAGGAGGCCCTCAGGAAGAGCCAAGAGCTGGGGCAAGATCTGAGGGCCCGGTTGGGACCCCTGGAGAAGGACATCCAGGGGCTGGAGCTGCAGAAGGCTTGTTTGGAGGAGAGGATTGCCCTGATCGAGAGGGAGAGGCAGGAGAGCAAGGCACAGTGCAAGGCAAGCAGCAGGGTAATTGTTTTAACCATTTTGTTGATGATTCTACAAAATGCAGCTCTAATCTACCACGATATACACAGGAGACCGTGCACATGTTGGAAGAGACCCTGAGAGACCTGAAGGTAGAATTTGAGATTCTGAGAAAATCAACCACACACATACAAAGTCTTAAGGATGGGCTTTTAAGAGAGCTGGCAGGCCTCAGGTACTGTATGGCTTCACCATTTCCACCAGTATAAAAGCACAGTATTAACCCTGTGTGACTCACTGTCTTCTTGTCTTTATTATAGAGGATGCACTGAGGCCAGAGAATCTACTGCAGAAGATGCATGAATGAATTCCCTCCACTAAATCCTAAATCATATTCGTAATGGATATGTGCAGAGACAACAAGGCACATCTATTTGAAATATATTTTTTATTATGAGAACACTTGGAAAGTTCACAAGGAATGAAGACAGTACATAGACAACAACCATAAGACGAGGAATACACGAACAATAAGAAAAGAAAAGAAAAAGAAAAATATGAAAATGTATGTACAAGTTTTGTTTTGTTTTTTTAATATATAAAAGGGAGTGTGTCTGAAATGAAACTGAAAACAAATGTATATATTAAAAATCCCTCGCATCTCAAAACGTTATGATGTCCATCGCAATCACTCCAAACAAGGATGAGTAGTAAGGCAGTAACGTTTAGAAGAACAACCTTATGGACTTAGGAAAAACAATGCTTAACTTCATAAATATGCAATGCCATTATTCATCGTCATACAAGACAATGACAAAACCTTGAATCGTATGCACCTTATTTTAATCATGACAGGACTGTAGTCCCAACGTATCATTTACCAAATACCGCTAGCCAACAACAAAACATTTTGAAAAGGGGTTGGGGTGACCAGCTCAGCTCAGGGCTGGGGGTCGGTGTCTGCAGCACCTTCTGGGTCCTCGTCATTGTAGATGTTCTCAGCCTGAGGAGCAGACATATTGCCGTTGATTCAGATTGCAATGAGCAATTCAGGGCTAAAGCAACGGTAGCAGTGAAGATGGGAACAACATTTTTTCAAAAAGATCCCAAAAAAGGACCAAAGGTACGCTTATGCAGACTTTCTGAAATGGTATGTGCGTTTAAATAAAAATAAAAGTCTTACCATCTGCCAGACTTGCATGATGTTGTCTTCTGAAACCGAGCAGATGACCCAGGGCTCGTTGGGGTTCCAGGAGAAGTCAGAGATCTTCGCCGTGTGTCCTCCGTGGATGAACTAGGGGTCAGTGTAGAGAAGGGGTGAGCGGGAGTTGGACTGGAACTGGTCATTGGCAGGACCATTGACAGGTGACTTGGCAACGGTCACTGGTCACTTTTAGGCAACTCACCAGCAACTCTGGAGGACCATCCTCTGCGTCTTCCGGCGACTGCTCCTCTCCGATCTTACTCAGGTCCCAGACGTTGAGGCGGCGGTCTGTGCCGCTGGAGGCCAGGATGGTCTCGTTGTGGGGGGACCACTGGACCTGTTGGGGAGCACGGCCACGGAGCCACGGGGGAGGAGCATTCATTTATATTGCCAGCACTACAGTTCTAAAGCCGTCTGAACATGGCTTGTAGCATTAACTTGAATTGCGAATAACACAAGATGAACCACATCTTGGATATTAGTGACGAAAGAAAATAAAGAATCTTGAGGCTTCTGACCTGGAAGATCTCGTCTTTGTGCGACTCGAACGAGTGCAGCTTTAGCTTGAGGTTCCGCAGGTCCCAGAGGGCCACGGTCTGAAAAACAAAAAGTAATATTAAGACTACAACGTACGACCGCGGCAACAGAAGAATCTAGAGAAGACGAGGGGGAAACGTGTAAAAACAGCAACGCTTCGGCGGCCTTGCAGAGACGGGGCGGTGGTCTCTACCTTGTCGGCCGAGCCCGTGGCCAGGATGAACTCGCTGTAGGGGTTGAAGGACAGGCAGTTGACCTCGGCGGTGTGGGCGTCCACCGCGTGGCTGGGCTTGGACGTGTTGTTGGACCGCGTGTCCCAGCTGGAGACACACAAACAGTAGTCAATGGGGGAGTTATCAGGGCTTAGTTGTGTGTGTATGTGTGTGTGTGTGTGTGTGTGGGGTGGGGGGCAGGCAGGAGCCGCCTACATCATCAGCTTCTGGTCGTCGGCCACTGAACCGAAGAGGGACTCGTGCAGCAGGTGCCAGGACACGTCCTCCACCACCGCGGTGTGGCCCGTGAAGATGGTCTTAGCGTCCACGATCTTGCCCTCCTTGGGCACCGTGCTGATGTCCCACAGGCAAATCGTCTGGAGGACGGAAGAAGGCGTGGTGGAGGCACATGAGCAAAGCAGACTGGAAAGGAAGCGTGGGTACAGTGAAAAAAATTAAAAGGTGTGTCGGTGGTGGTGGTGGGCTCACGTGGTCGTCAGATGCGCTGAGGAGACAGCCACTCAGGTTGGGGTTCCACGAGAGGCCGTAGCCCTCCTTCTGGTGGCCCCTCAGGCGCAGGTCCGGAGTACACTCTCCAGAGGGGTCTGGAACAGAAACCGTGTTGAGCGCGTGGCATGGCAGCTCAGAGTGGACGCACTTTTTAATGTTTATTTTTATTTTTATTTTTTTTACATGCACATGGTAATCCCACCTGGTTTCGAGGGGTGTTTTGTGTAATCGAACACCAGCACGTCACTGGTGGGGGTCTTGGTGGCGATGATGCAGGGGTTCTGGGGCATGTAGCGGGCCCGGTTCACTTCTCCCTCGTGGTTGATCTTGATTTCAATCTCGATTTTACCACTGACTGAGCCGAAACCTCCAAACTCTGAAGCACAAAATATATTATGCTCATGGATGGTGCTCATATTGATGGCGTCAAGTCTAGCATTGGGATATTGTGATTAAAATGTATGTTGTGTATGTTAGTTTACAGTACAGTGAGACCAATCCCTTACAAAATTTATATTTGGGATGAAATGTGACATATTTTATAGGCTTTTATATTTTTACAAAATAATGAAAAATAAACGTCTTTCCTCACCTCCCTTTTCACTGTCATAATGTGAGGCATCAAACTGGGCGTCGTCATTTGGAAGTTGGACACTTGCTATCACAAGGTGATTCTGCTCGTCTGAAGTGTGTGTCCCAAGGACCAGCCGGTGCACACTGTAGTCCTTTCCCTCGGGTCTGCGAACAGAAAGAACACGGAGGGGACACCACATAAGCATTGGACTGGTGTTCAAACCACATGACATAACCAACGACTCTGCTTCCGTGGCTGACCTAGTGACATCAGGTAACCACTGGGCGGTGAGACTGGGCCACTCCAGCGCATGGGTCATAACCAGGTCATAGAGAAAGGGGGTGTTCTTTTTCCAGATCTTGTACTCTTCATTGATCACCCTTTCCTCGACGGCATCGTCGAACGCGGCTGTACAGAGAGGGTTATAATGACATAGAAAGGCATCCACTGGAGTCACATTCAGCGCTAATTCGCAATGTTCAATTGAGGTCGTACTGAATATTGATGTAGCCACAGAGCAGTTGTATGCTTGTTAGTTAAGCAGGGCATTTGCGAATAAAATTCGCCCAATCGTCCATCTAAAAATGTACTAAACACACATCCCTAAGATTTGCTGCACATTAACCGGGCTGGATGGCGTTAGCTGGCCGGTAAAATTACTTTGTAACAATAAAGGGAGATGCATACCGGCGCGTAATCAACCGGAATCGTCTAATTGTCATAGGCGACTAAATGTATACACATTTTGATGTAAAATACACGTAATCAATGTCCCATACCTTCTTTATCAGCCATAATGTAGCCAAAAAAAGGTATTATGGCAAAGACTTCGCATAGAAGACTAAAGCAACCTTACAATGGCGCCAACAGCATAGGATGTGACCAGCCAATGAACAGCCGGCGTGGGCGTGGCTGTGTATGACGCGTCAAAGATCCGGAAGTATTATGAGAACTCAATACGTTGTGATGAAACAGACAGACCAATACTTCAAGTCCGCAAGAGAGAATGTAATGATAATTACTGTGGTTACCAACTTAGTTTTCACTTATTTATAGTCTACAAACACACTAAAAAGGCTCAAAAGCCACAAATATTTTTCTCCAGTTTCGCAGAACACAATGTAACCGTCCCGGATTGTGCAGGACGTCCCGTATTTTGGGTGATTTTGATTTGTCCCATCAGGGACAGCTCAAGTCCCGGATTTCAACCACAGCCTCGTTGACCTTGTCATGTTGTCAACGGCCAATAGTAGGCTACTGTAAACCAAAGATTCGAGAGCGGGGGTGTGCTGTAAACGCACCAAAACTCACGCAAGTTGCTATGGACACACGGTTGTTGATGGTCACGGTGCGTGTGTGGAGTGGCTGGCCACTGTTAAATGAGCGTGTCAAAATGGGTGCGTAAGTGTCCATCATTTGGGGTTGACCCAAACTTCAGTCCAGAAGGGGGCGGCCACAAACCCAGAGGTGGTTTAAGGACAAAACAAACGCATGACGAAGAAGAGTGTTGTTTCCTTCGTTGCTTCCTGAGTTCGCAACGGGTACTTCGCATTTGGATTCACCCACTTCTACTTTTACACACTTTTACACACAATTACATCACCATGGATGACCGAGAGCTAGATCTGACAGAGGAGCAGAAGGTAGTCAAGTCGAAATACCCAGCAATTAACAAGAAATATGAATGTGAGTCCACAACACAGTGTATGACAAACTTGCTTTACTGTACTTTTACACTTCATATCCAACGAACCCACCGTGAATTCAAACAGTATAGCTTTTTGAATAGCTTAATCATACCGGTGGACTTTGGCTTATTTTTTTCAGATTTGGATCATACTGCTGATGTCCAGTGAGTATAGCGTATAGTTGGGTGTGGTAAAGTCAAAGACAACGTGTCTCTCATTCCGCCTTTACATTGTCATGGACATTACATACTTTATATTTCAAGAATACACTCGTGGGGGGACACGCTGGCAGAAGCGTTTGAACAGTGTGCAATGGGGATGTTTGGCTACATGACGGACACAGAAACAGTGGAGCCCCTTGATACTGTCGATGTGGTGTCAGAGGGTGAGACTCAATCTCCGACGTTATTGGACTTAAATCAGTGTTCCTTAACATTATCTGTTTTTATAACAAATCATGCTGTGTCTTACCAGTTCATTCTCTGTCTCATAAAAAGGTACTGACATGGAATCTCTCCTTTTTCACTTTCTTGATGATTGGCTATTCAAGTTCAGTGCAGATCTTTTTTTCGTCCCAAGGGTAAGTATATGTCCACCGTTATTTAGCATTGATCGAGTGAATTATGGGGTCAGTTTAATTGAATTCCACATTAAAGGCAATAACTTGAGTCGTAAATTGTGTAAACATACTGTATAACACTAGATCCTCTTTGGATATTAAGTCAGTAATACACGGTCCAAGTGTTTCATTATTTGGCTGAAAACTGTCTCCCTTGTAGGAAGTCAAAGTTTTGCACATTGACAAAAAGCACTTCAAGATCCGATCAATTGGGTGAGTATGTCACTGGCAGGTAAATTCTAAATGTATTATTATTATTATTATTATTAGGCTTATTCCCATCATATGTCCTATATCTATCCTGCATATAGACCATTCATTACTGTGGTCTGGTTCTAATGCCCATCATACCCCTTGTGTATTAAGGTGGGGTGAGACTTTCTGCTTGAAGAAGCATCCACAGGTAGGTCCTGTACTTCATCCCACAAACAATACAAATCTTTTGTTGTCACAATGCAATCAAATCAATCATCGATAAAGTGCTTTTATGAGAGTAACAATGATGAAATGAACAATGAAAAAATACAATGAAAGGTAGACTCAAACAAACAAACTTAGACATGAAGCGATTAGAAGAAAGGTAAACTAGTGTTTGTCCCTGTGATGCTACACTGAGCCAAGAAATTTTTTTTCTATGAATTAAGATATAGCTACACAATAATTTAACGAGAGTGTTGTGTCGGTGTCTAGGGAACAGAGGTGAAGGCCATCACATACTCTGCAATGCAAATCCATGATCAAAAGAAAGCTGAGATATTTGCCATTGTGGACATTTGAGGAGGGCGGCAGGTGATCATGCTACAGACCGTGCTACAGACCTACCGACAGTGGCCACCTCCCTGTGGAAGGTCATCTGTATTTCATATGCACTGAAGATGAGCATTGCAAGTTGCTCGGAAACTTATATTTAACATGACTCTAAGCCATGGCTTTTCATTATTTCAGACGTCAATTGGTCTTTCAACACATTTGGCCTCTCTAAGAATTCTACTTGCATTCTTACTCACAGTAACTGTAAGCAAATGCAAGTACACAAAGTAAGATACTGACATCTTTTATGAAGGCTATTTTTAAATTAAAGTAGTTACTTTCAAGTAACTATGTATTCCATCTAGTAATGAAGGTTTATTGTCAGTTTCTTCAGTTCATGTTAAAAAGGTATTGATTGCCTTTTTAAAAACAAGTCTGGCCAACTTGGCAATTGGGCTTTTATTCAACTTTTGGTTTAATAAACAAAATGCTTATTCTGTATGTATTTTCATCATATGTTATATAATATATGTTTTATGAATGGTATTATATACATCTCATTTTAAAGCCTGCATCATTCAGATATTTAGTTTTTCCAATTCATCTGAGTGCCAATCTAGGGGGAGATTGCACTTAGAGCCTGGGCCAGAAACCAGAAACTTAAAGGGTGAAGATAGACTTGTTTCCAGTTTTGTCACAGGTATTAGAAACAGATTATAAATCAAAAGTCTGATCTATATATAATATATGGATTCCTTATAAAGGATTGAAAATGTCAGGGTTATTAAAAATGTTGTCAAATCAGTTGTCATAATCTACTCAGGGTATTTTATATCGTCGTTGTGTAGGCCTGCTATTAGCTTTTACCTTAACCCTTGATTAATGTTATGTACATACCAGAGGCGATTTCCTAAGACTGCAAAAGGAGCAAGGCAGTAGGCTCAATGTTGTGTCTATGGGAATTTTTGTTTAATCACAAATATTTCACAAAGTATAAAGTTAACGAAAATGAAAAATACATAGCACAGGTATACGGAAGTAGACCTTTGTAATACAGTTCGAATGAAATCTCAGGGTTCAGTTGTTTGGCCACCATTAATTGCAGAGGTTTGGTGTGAAGAAGAATAAAAAAATGTAATATCTAGATTGTGCATAGTTCCTATGCACAATAATAGATAAAGTAGACTGAAAACTACCACAAATAAATCTACACACTCAACATTGGTAGTAGATCACTAACTCGCCTGTCTGCTACCCACACACCCTCCTTTCTCTCTTTTACAGAGAGCAGAGAATGAGCCACATGTTCACAGTGTAGTTGCTGTAGGCCTTTATCACAGGGGAGGAATAGTAGGGTTAGAGACAAATCAGGGGGTGGGGGGGACTGCAGGACAGTAATATAAACTAGAAATGGAATCTCTTTGAATCCCGCACGAGGAATGCATAACCACTTCCCAACATTATTTTTTTCATTATCCATTTATTCCCATTGTCTCTTCTTGACACATGTCTCAAGAAGAGCATAGCAACAGCTCTGACCACTGCGCCACAGAGACACTGACTCCGAATGTGCAAGAGGTTCTACTTGACTTTACAATTCACATGACGTTAAAAGTTCCCTTTTGAAGGTGGGTGTTCTTGGCATGACTCAAACCCATGTCCCACACATGTCTCATGAAGAGCTTAGCAACAGCTCTAACCACTGCGCCACGGAGACACCAACACAGATCATGCAAGACCTTCTACTTGACTTCACAATTCGCATGACATTGTTGTAAAAATTCCTCTTTGAAGGTGGGTGTTCTTGGCATGACTTGAACCCATGTCCTGCACCTGTCTCAAGAAGAGCTTAGCAACAGCTCTCCACTACGCCACAGAGACACAACTGAGAAGGTGCAAGAGGTTGTACTTACATTTACATTTAGGGCATTTAGCAGACGCTTTTATCCAAAGCGACTTACAAAGAGTACGTTTGTCATCAGAAGGTGAAACATTTAATTGCTGCTAATACAGTAAGAAGTTACCAGAACAAGTTTCGAGCATTTCAAGTACTAGATTAACCATTGCTAATTGATGTTACAATCCACATGACAGTGTTGTAAAAACTTGTAACTCCACGTTGTTCTTGGCATGAGTTGAACCCATGTCATACACATGACTTCAGAAGAGCTTACCAACAGCCAGTAACGTGAACAAAACATGTCACGTAGTGTCACAACATGTAATTCTACAATGGTTTATGTTTCAAGCAGAGCATTTGAGCTGGGACTTGGACACGGATCTCTAGAACCCTCCACCAACAGTACATTCCACTGCACCACTGAGGAACCTGCTATAACTCGGTTGGAGTTTACGTCACAAACACAAAAAGGTTTATCTTTCTAGCAGAGGGTTTGTGCACAGGTCTCCAGAATCCTCCAGTTTTTCTTCACCATCTGTTTTTTGATTTTGTTAGATTTTCCCTCATTTTCCTTCACCTACTTTTTCAGATTTCTTTTCTTTTTCATTCTCTCCATCACGGAGAGAATAAAATAGAAAACAAAGGAGGTGAAGAAAAATTATGGACAGAATAAAAACTGGGCTTACCTTAATGGAGAAATGAAGACTGGACAGAAGCCGATCTTGACGTCGTATGGACACACATACTTCTGATCTGGTGTCAGACGCACTACCATTGCGCCACATGGTCTGAGTATGTGCCAACGTTGACCTCATCTAAATCTACACAAATGATGAAAATGATGGAGAGAATAAAAAATCCCCAAAAAGGAGGTGAAGAAAAAATATGGAGAGAATGAAAAAGAAAAGAAATCAAAAAAGAAGTGAAGAAAAGCTGAAATTTGCTGATTGGAGGAATGAACACTGCAGATAAGCTGACCGTGATGTGATTTGAACAGACAACCTCATGATCTGGAGCACTCTCAGGGGTTCAGCAGGGGTCAAGACCAGAGGCCATTTCTCTGAGACTGCAAGGGACATTCCCCTAAAATGTCAAAAATTAAATGGTCAAATGTGTACAGTTGTGTTAACATTTCATTGACTACAAATGCGTTAGAACACGTTCATCTCGATGACGAGTTTGTTCAGAATCAGCGACATATCACAAGTCGACTGACTCGATTTTGTTGACCTCTCATACATTTGCGTTGCGTCAATGCATTTCCCTGTAGAATCTGAGCATCCATTCACTTAAATGGGACTGCATGGAGCAGTTATTTTCATTGCCTCGAAACTCGACGGTAATTAAAATGCCAAACTGATAACAATTTTGTCGCTGGGCGTCTCTGGAGGTGAATGGAGCTGTTGGCTGGCCTCAGCTGGCCTGGATGCTGAGCTTCCGCATGACGATTGGAGGATCAGTCAAAAGGCTGAACCTTTAGATTTACATTTACATTTAGGGGCATTTAGCAGACGCTTTTATCCAAAGCGACTTACAAAGAGTACATTTGTCATCAGAAGGTGAAACATTTCATTGCTGCTAATACAGTAAGAAGTTACCAGAACAAGTTTCAAGCATTTCATTAACCATTGCTAGTGTACAACATCTCTGACTAAGTGCCAAATTACAAAGATTAAAGATTAAAGTGCCAGGACATACAACAAATAAGAGCATGAGGATAGTTATAGATAGATAGATAGAGAGAGAGAGAGAGAGAGAGAGAGAGAGAGAGAGAGAGAGAGAGAGAGAGAGAGAGAGAGAGAGATGAAAACTTAATTCATCCCCTAGGGGAAATTCAGGGAAAGTCAAAAGTGAAGTCAAGTCAAAAGACAAACGAGTTTAATATCGTTTCGTTAGTTCGGTTCGTTCTATCATTCATACTGTTGGCTAGGTCGGAATGAACATAGCTATCCAGCGAGCAAAATGAACTGAGGGCAGAATTTACGTATAAATAAATTGTCAACTTTCGTGATGTAGGCCGACAATGAGCGTCACCCCTATGAAAGACCAGCAGACGCCACTGAGACATACAGTATTAGCTTGTCGTGTGTAGGGTACATGGCAGCCTTTGAACGTCCTCCCGATTCGGATTGGCCGTGACGTCACAGCCTCTTCTGTATAAATTATCTGGCTCCCACTTCAAACCAGTAACCGAACCGCAAATACTGGCAACTGCGCCATTCGTTTTCACTTTGAAAACACAACGGATTGCAAGTAAAGGATACGAAACGAAGATTACTCATTTATCACGTTAGACAAACTATCACCGTCTACGGATTCTTACTGCGCAGGATACGACGTAGCTATCGGATAAGCGTCCATTGTCTCAACGTGCACGATGAGCACCAATGCTAAGATCAAATCGGAGTCCACCATGGTATCAAGCCCAGCACAAAAGAAAGCCAAAATGGACGACAGCAAATATCTTCCAGAGCTACTTGCAGAAAAGGACAGTTTGGATTCATCGTTCACACACGCCATGAAACTGATTTCTGCAGGTAGAGTATGAGCATGCTAACGGCGTGGCTAGCTCAGGGAGGCCCGTCTCCTGCCCCTCCGAGGCGCCGCCACAGGCCTAACAATAGGTGCTCTGGGAGTCTGGGGCTGGACACACGTGGTGCTTTTTGATATCTGGCGCTGATGGTATCCAAATTATATCCCATTGCATTTGATGTATTCGCATCAGGATATGATCGTATCGGTGTGCTTTAGATATAGCACATGTCTTCTTGTTTGTGTAGACTGTTTGTCTACGAGATTTCATCCGTTGTGGTACGAAAATGATACTCCCTGCTTTCTTTTTTTCCTTTTTTTTCCAATAAACTGAGAAACATGTATACACAAGTACTTTTTTTTTTTTTTTTTTGTTAAATTGACTTTCTAACTCATCGATATTCTAAGGGAAATGACGACTCGCACCCACCAGTTTATTTGCATTATCTATACACACATTTGCATTGCTTCCGCTCCAAACCGCTGACTATACCGGACGTCGTTTAGTTGACTTGCTGATCCTGAACGACAATATTGTCATTTTTTTTAACCTGGCAAAGCTACATGAACACATTTTCTATGCACAATAACTGAATTATAATGGCGGCCTGGCAAAAGAAAAATCATGTGAGGGTAGGGGCTCAAAGTCACAATAAGCATAATATAAATTGCTTGCAGTCTAGCATCGTGCGTGTAGCTATCAAGCATCAGTTCACACAACAGCAGTATAGGTGTAGCATACACAAGCGACAAGAATATGCATGAGACAACACTAAGCAGCCGACAGACAAGACATATTAGTGGGTCAGGAAACTTGGCACACAACTTTTATATCAATTTACATGTCCCCTTTTAAATTGCTTTTATCGCCTCCAATGCCCAATTTATACCGTGATGCTTTTAAATTTTTGATAAGGGCAATGTTCTCATTCTTAATGGCATTGAACAATGATGCAAAAAATACTTTTTTCTGCAGAGATTGAAAGGGTTCAGAAAGGTGAGACGCTGAAAGACACAGAAAAGGAAACCTACCTGGACCTGTTTGCCACAAGAAATCTGAAACTTAAGGAGCGCGTATTAATTCCCACTAAGCAATATCCAAGGGTATGTATCTTTCGCTGTACGTGTAGCCTGGTCGGTTCATCGATGGTCTGTTCTCTAAACACTGAACAGGCTGTGCCAGGTCATTCACACCCCCACCCCAATATGTTTTTGCATTAGGTCAACTTTGTCGGTAAGATTTTGGGCCCTCAAGGGAACACAATCAAGAGGCTCCAGGAGGAGACTGGAGCCAAGATCTCAGTCCTAGGGAAGGGCTCCATGAGGGACAAGAATAAGGTGCAGTAACCCACGTAACAAGTATACCTGGTGCACGACGTGGCTTATGTGTTGCCCACAGAGTTAATTTGTAATGCGTGTCCTCAGGAGGAAGAGCTAAGGAAGGGTGGTGAGGCTAAATATGCCCACCTGTCCATGGAGCTGCATGTGTTCATCGAGGTGACCGCTCCGATCCCAGAGGCTTACCTGCGCATGGCTCATGCCATGGACGAAGTCAAGAAGTTCCTTATCCCGGTATGTGTCCAGCATCACATCTCATTGAAACCACACCACAGGGCACTGGAGGGCTGGGCAAGATTTAAGTTACCGATTTTTGAGGGTGCTGTAAAGTCACCCATTTAAGTATTGTGGTGGTTAACTTGCCACAATACCTAGTTTGGTTGTCATCTTCAATTCTCCATGTTTCTGGACTGTTTCTGGATTTGTTATTTTTAATTCTTATGCCAATAACAAACCACACAACCATACACATGTGTGCTCATGCCCATCAACAGGCGTATTTCCATATCCATGTCATTCTCACTACCTACTCTCTACCTTGTTCTCTACTGGGGAGTCTGCATGCTGTTAAATTCATGCTTGTGTTTATGCATACAGGAGCCTGGTGAGCAGGAGCAGTATATGGACCCCCACTATCTCAATGGAGCACCAGATGGCTCAGGCCGGGGGCGAGGTGGTCACCCGGGCCGGGGCAGAGGGGGCCCACCCAACTCTTCAGGGCCCAGGTTAGCACCTGTGAAGTTTGTTATTTTAGAGCTGGAGTGTTTCCAGTGGCTCCCCTGTGATTTAGCTTTTAGACTGGTAGTAGCGGCAGTAGCTCAGTGGGTAGAGCAGGTGGACGGAGCGGGTCGTCCACTCACCGTAGGGTAGGCGGTTCGATCCCCTTGATCCCCCACCTCCAAACTGTCCACATGTCGAACCCCACTAATGTACTGATTGTAAGTCGCTTTGGACAAAAGCGTCTGCTAAATGCCCCCCTTACCTTTTAGTAGCATGCAAAATGCATTCAGGCTAGTCATAGAGTGCGGTTCGGGCCAGAATTTTCTGTCCGGGGCCCGGCCCGTTTACGACAGAACAGTAACCGAACCCCGACCCGAGCCCGACAGGCATCCAGCTTTTTACGTCCGAACCCGACACAGTTGAAGTCCATGTTTTTCATGCTGATGGCACATTTACGTCTGTTTATGAAAGCCTGCCTTTATTAAGCAATGCAAGGCATTTGGAAATGTCAACAAACAGATGAGTGCGCAACATGCGCGGGTTAACGGACCGACCCAAACCCGAGCATAACCCGTCAGGCTTGGGTCGGGTATCCATCCTCTAGCCAGCCATGAGTGGGCAAAATGCGGTATTTGTGTTATTATGAATGATGCCTGAACTGTTTTGGTTATATTACTGAAACGAGTGACCGTTGATTAACTCTAGACGGCCAGGCCACAATTGTGATCCGTTGCTCACATCCGTGTGTCATTCTCCAGGGGCCGAGGAATGCCACGCGGGGCCCCTCGCGGA
>OMKQ01068736.1:0-15054 GCA_900302335.1 Phycis phycis | reverse complement strand
TGTGGGTGCCCGAGAGGAGAGGTCTGGGACTGCTGGTGACAGGTTATAAATACACGGCAGATCCAGGGGATCACGCAGCGTCACTGTTGGGAACTGATGGGCGCTCAGCAGAGGCCTGCTTGGCTTCGCTGGCCCCCCCCAGGGACCCAGCTAGCGGTGCTCTCTCACTCTCTCTATCTATCTCCATCTCCTTCGCTCACATGCTCTCGCTATCGCTCGGTGATGACGAAGGTTACTTTATTTAGTGGGATTAAGTCAGGTCTGCACTGAGTCAGGGGCCAGGAAAAAAAAAGTGATCCACATAAAATCCCAATTTGAAGAATCGGGATATGATACGCTATAAAAGAGATTATAGAATGCTAATATTATCAACACGCACTTATATTATATTACTATGAGGAGAGCATTTGTATCGTCTATTACATACTCTCGTTTATGGGACGTGAGGCATTGGGCACAGTTGATGGTTCATGGGGGAAATCATCTATATGCTACCCAAACTAAAACCTTGACTACAGAACAATACAGCATACAGCTGGCGTGAGGCCATGTGTGTGCACTCAGGGCTTAATAAGAGCTGGATGGCTGGAGGGTTTAGCATGTTGGTTCAGAGCCGGCCTCAATGTTGAGCTCCTATTGCCTTTTGGGAGGCCAGCAATGCACAACACACTCTAAATATAGTCCAGCTTTAACGTACGCACATGGCATTGTCAATTGCGGCGCTGACAAGTAAATAAGACTGCCCGGCCCCGAGCATCCTGGGAGAAGCCATGTTTTGACTCCTCTGAAAACCTTCCGACACTGACGCCCTGTCAAATGTCCCCGTGAAATCCTGGCTTCCACGCTACGGTGACCATGTGATAGATTGAGCCATACTCCCAGAGAAATCCCCTGAACGACATGTCACGTTGTTTGTGTGAACCCATGGACTCCCTTAACACCTGAGCTCTGAGTTCTGATGCCCGGACAGCCAAGAGGAATTTGCAACTCAACTCTGAGGAAAGGAAAAGGCGTCTGGTTATGTATGTTCCTCCAATGTTCTGATTAATTCATACATTCATAAACAACCATGACTTAGACGTTCATGAGAGCTTCAGAGGATACATCAGGGGTGAATAAATAACTATGTAATAATACATAATAATACGTATTATTTACAATTATTGTAAAGCTTTGATTTAAGTACAGAACCAACAAAATGTCGGGTGTGGTGAACAGAATCACTGTATGTTGACAGAAGACTACAGTCTAAAAACATAAACTGTGGGGAAATTGAAATGGCAGATTGAAACACTACAAAACACTACAACCTAGCTTTCATAAATGCAAGTTTGTTCATGTGCATTGCTCTCAAGTTTTGCCAGAAATCAATCAATTATTGTGCCACTGAAGCCATTCTCAAATGGCAAGTTTCAATCGTTTCTCTGACTTGTACAGTCTGTCATTAAATCTGCTGCCAGAACTGGCAACCTGAACACAATAAACACACAACGCATTCACGAGAGATCAGATTATGTGCTGACGTCTCAGTAAACTCCACCGCTGGACTGCTGCCTTTTGCGTCATGTTCTTGTTTCTCAATCATAATCTGTTGACTGTGGACAGCTCACATCTCATGATGAGCCCGCTGAAATATCAGACTTGGGCACAGACGGAGTGACATGGGCAGTGTGGGCCGGAGACGGGGCCATGTGGCTTAGGTCCCGGGCATTATTTTGGAGTAAAACAAAAGGCCGTGACCAGAATGACTGTAACACGATGGCTATGGTTCTTCCCATAGTTGGCAAGTCCCATTGATAGACTGCCAACACTGTGCGGCCATTTTATTGACTGTTTACCTATGAACTGAAGAAAAGGACAGGGTTGCCAACACTAAAGTCCTTTAGAGTTGGTAACCCTGTCCTTTTTTCTTCAGCCATTGTATTGACTGTTTACCTATGAACTGAAGAAAAGGACAGGGTTATCAACTCTAAAGGACTTTAGAGTTGGTAACCCTGTCCTTTTCTTCAGTTCATAGGTAAACAGTCAATAAAATGGCCGCAGAGTATTGACATAGTGTTGACCTGCCCCGACGCAGAAACCTGAATCACCTCCCTCTGCTAATGAAAGGGAACATGTAGCTCGTCCAGCTCTTTATTTCAGGAATTACACAAAGAAGCATCTTTTTAGGGATGGAAACGCAACGGGAAATAAATGTCATGTCTGGATAAAAAATGCTGTGTAATTGCCCCTTGTGTCGGGTGAGACACATTTCAAATGGCACCGCAGGCACATCGACTTGCAACAAGAAGGACCTCGCTGTTCAGTTCATGTCTACAGACGTTGGCGTCTGTAGACATTGACTGGTTGGTCTGGAAGACCAACCAGTCAAGTCCGACATGTGTCGTTGAAAGTAGGAATACATAACAGAGAGTCGTTGGTCCCATTCTACATGACTGAAGCTGTCCGATGCCTGAAGGAGATTGAGAGAGAGGGGGATTGAGTGAGAGAGAGATAGATAGAGATAGAGAGACACCAATCATGTGAGAGAGACATAAATAGATAGAGAGAAAGAGAGAAACGATAGTGACAGGGAGAGGTAGACCGTGAGTGAGACAGCGAGAAAGAGATACACACACACACACACTGAAAAAAGTCAGATATTTTTGAGGTATGATTCAGAACCTATCTTTAAGGGTGTGACTGATTTTGCTGACAGCAAATTAATCTGTCACCATACCAAAGTGATGCAATATTCTCTGCATATAACCCAGAATTCATTGCAATGCTATTGACAATAAACAATATATGCATGTATGCATGTGCATGTACGTTAGAAATGTATATTAGAAATATAGTGTGTGTTAAACCTCTACTAACTCTTCATGGTCAGTAGATGTCAGCAGTGGGTTAGCAAATACAGTGGACACTGGTTAGGACAACATTGGCAGGGCCCTGTCAGATCAGACAGCCTCACATGTCATAGAATAACAGCCAACTCTTTAACAAAAGCAACTTAAAAAAGAGCCTTATTCACAACAGACACATACTATGTTAGCAGCCTTTTCCATTATAAATAATACATAATATGCATCAATGGAATTTACATGTGTCTTTTACTAGGAATACCGAATAGAACACTGCTCATGAGGAATTGATTATTTGTTTGGGTGTGATTCATGAACTGTAAATGCGCATTTCATCTCAACGCGAAGGGGAAAGGCTTACATTATGACTAACAGTCGAATATAAGAACAGGGCCACTAATTTGATCCAGACCGACCAGAACCATCATGTGTGGAACAAAACAAACACACCCATGCAACTGTGAGCAAAGTCTTCCAACTTCCTGACTTTCTTTTGCTCCCATGCTCACTCACGCACTCGCTCACTCACTCGCTCACACCCACAACTGGCAACGCCCTTGAGCATTTCTCTATCTTCTCTCTGTAGTTCCAAGCCAAATGTCAGCCATCACAATGCTTTATTCAGATTTTTAAATGTTGTGGAATGCCAGACACGACCCCCGTTTAGTCAGACACGGAGACATCAC
Organism: Phycis phycis; assembly: GCA_900302335.1. Lineage (NCBI taxonomy): Eukaryota > Metazoa > Chordata > Actinopteri > Gadiformes > Phycidae > Phycis > Phycis phycis. The sequence continues at coordinate 11,522 of OMKQ01068736.1, read as the reverse complement.
AGTTTCATCAGACAAAAAAATATAGTGTGCATCTACCTCTGCAAGGCCAACCCTGGACTTGTTTTGGCAATGTGTTCTGAACATTCTAGAAATTTCAGTTGTTGCCATTGCCAAAGGCAGGTAAGGATAATGTCTTGTTGACATAACTCATGTATTCCAAATGAAATAGAAAAAAATTGTGTGAGAGGGGGCTTGTATTCTTGACATGTATATCTTCCCATAACTAAACTAAATACAGTATAGACTAGATACTAGATAAAGTAGATGTCAGAATTGAAATGTGGTGTGAGGAACGCTGCACAAGAGAAGCAGAGAAACTTTCCCACCCTTTTCTCTCACATTTTTTACGCCTAAAACTTTATCACGCACATCCATCTCCACAGAGGCCGGGCAGGGCTGCAGCTTAGCTAACAGCCCCACCTTGTTGAAGTCATCACAAGTCTGGATCATCTCAGCTGGCAGGCCTACAGGGATGGCTCCTGAGATTTCTGACCTACCCCTCCCTGCATAGCTCAATGTACTAGCCCGAAGACTGAACTTCTCAACACTAAGAAATATCTATAAAGATATCTGATGCATAGCTCAGTGCATGATGAATACCTCACATGTTCCACCTATGATGATCAATGCCAGACGGCTGTGTGTGTGCGCAGTGCATGGCATCTAAGCCTCTCAGATCAACAGATGGGTGTTAGCAAATGTTTTTACACGACATAAACAGTTACCATATCTATTTTAACATATATGTCATTCAATCATAACCACAACTAAGCGGTTCTTGGCTGCTGGTCTGTCTTCTTTATAAATACAATGCAGCACTGTAGCATTACAAAGAGAGGTCCTAGAAACACTCCACATATCTCAGGCTCCGGAAGACTTGTGAGCCAGAAATAAATATCCCACCTTTAGACCCCCTTCACTCCATAGAAGGAAGGACAACCCAGCACCAACAATGACATCCCATGGACATGCAAAAGGACAGTGACAGGAAGTAGCGCAACTGGCAAGATATTAAACAATCAAACCTTCGATGAAGTGAGGCCAGGTTTTCTCCTCAGGTTCCTCCAGAGCATGGTCCCAGTCTTCCTCAGGTGAGGCGCCGTGTACACGTGCAGGCGGAGCGGCGTTCAGGAGAGCTCGTTCAATGGCGAGTTCTTCCAGGACGTCCATGTCCAGTTCCTCTTCCTCCTCCTCCTCCTCCTCGGGTTTTGCAGGTGCAGGAGGTGGTTGGGCCCCATCCTGAGGGCTAGCAATTTGCTTCACCTCAATGATCTCTTCCACAACTACAATCTTCCTCCTCATATTGGCCTCGTCTGTCTCTGGACTAAGAGAGTGACAGCTGTCCACGAGGTGGAGCTGGGTGGCTTCAGGTGTGGCAGTGACAGAGGGTGTGTCCTCCTGCAAGTTCTTCTGTTGGTCTAACACAGAGGCCCGGGGAACTGAAAGCCCTTTCTCTTCTGTGGTCTGCTTTCCTACCCGAGCAGCAGAATGTAGTCGCACAACTCTGGTAGTCTCCCCTTGTCCGACACTCGGGCTGGCCTGTGCCTTTGCTCCGGTCGCCTCTGCAGCTACTGCTGGTTCTGCTGACGCTATTTCTCCTGCTGCGGGTGCTTCCCTCACAGAGGAGGATGTTTTTGGTTTCGGGACCTCCCGCTTTATTTTTTTCGCAGAGAGCCGAGATGGCTCCTCCCCCCCTTTGTCTGCCGGGGCCTCAGTGAGCACAGCTGTTGCCTGTCTGATTTCTTCACTGCGCATTCTTTCAGGAGTAAGCGTTGGAGAGCCATCCGTTTGCTCTGGGGCCATGGTAGTTGGAGAAATCGCCTGGGGCACAGATAATACTTCAGCGGAGGATAGTGGCTCTGCTGCAGGAGGAGATACAAGCTCTGTGTTTATGGCTGCTGGAATGCGGGCCTGAGCTTGCTTTTTTGCTTTCCCTCTCTTTTTACCTTTTGTGGATTCCTCAACAGCAACGCTAACAGCAGCGGGGGGTTTTAGCTCACACTCCTCAATCATTTTCTTTGATCCTGAAAGTACTGCAGTGGCGTTCTCGGCAGGTTTAGTTCCTACTAGGGTCTCTTCAACCGTTACCGTCTTGTGCACGGTTACAGTTTCCATTCTAGTGACTGTCACTATATCTGTTTCGGATTTGGAGGTTTCCTGGTGGGTTATTACAGTCAGTTTGGTGTTAGTGGCTCCATCTTTCGAGAAAAGTGGTCCCTGTGGAATTTTGCTTAGGTTTGTTTCCTCAACCTTGTCTTCCACTTGTGCAGTGACTGAAATCTCCACTGGGGGCACTGCAGGGAGATTGACGACTGACTTAGACACAGTCTGGTCCACAATTGGTTTAGGAACTCCCTGATTTAACTTCACAATAGACATTTTGGCCTCTAACTTATTTTCAACCTTGGATGGTTGCTCCAGGTTTACTGTGGGAGACAGTGTTGGTGTTTCATATTTATTTTGTGGAACATCCAATGAAGCCTGGATTTCAGAAGCCTTTTCTGCAGTCATCTTAATGCTAGGTGATTCTGCAGCTCTGAGTTGTGTAGCTTTCTCACGTGAGGATTTCTTTTTTTTCTTTCTTGATTTGGAGCTTGTTTCATTCTCTATGTCTTCTGCAGAAACATTCTCTGTCACAACAATGCTGGCATTATTCTGAGGAGGAGGGCAGTCATTTTTCAGCAATCCAGCAGGCTGTTCTGAGGGAGTAGGAACCTTAGCGAACATCAATGGTTTTTCAGCTTCTGTTACACTTTTTCCTGTAATTTCCTCTTTCCTCTTTGTCTCCATGGTAGTGATCGTTTGTGATGAGATAACCACTGTTTTGTGTACAGTTTCAACCACTGGTGTGGATGGTTCCACAGTAATCTCTGTGTCTCCCTTCTGGGGCAAAGCATTTGCAGGGAGACTTTCTGCTGGAAATTCAACAAGCTTCTTAGTCACTTCAATTGTAGACCTCTTTTCCTTCTTGATGGGATCAGCTGTCAGAAGTGGCTTTTTGGTGGTCTTTTCAGCTGTAGGATTGAGCTTGCGTTGAGCTTGAGTTGTAGCTCCTTTTGAAGTTCTAGTGACAGAACATTCAGCTGTGGTAGTGATTTCTACAGGCGCAATTGGTTCATGAACCACCTTTGCTTCTCGTTGTTCATGTTTAATCTCTCTGGTGGGAGGAGTTGAGACAGCAGGCTTGCTGGTGGTGTCAAGGTCTTCTGGAAGTTTTGGGATCTCATGATGTTCAGGCTTATTAGTAACCTTCTTGGGCTTCTCTTTAACAACTTCAGTTTGAACAGGGGTCTTCACCTCTGCTACATTAATTGGTTGTGGAGAAGCATTGTCAACCCTAGTCTTCTCTTCTTTCACTTTTTTCAGGAGAGGTGCAGAGGAAGCAGAGTATGTAATTTCACTAGGCTGTATAAGCTCTTCTTTAGCCTTGTCTTTCTTTGTTTCTTTGGCAGAATACTGAAGAGAAGACTTTGAGGTTCCATTGTCACACACAGTTACCGGTGGTGAGGTGTGTGTTTGATCCTTTTTCTTAGCCTGCACCACATGGGCCTTTCCAACAAAGACCTCAGACACTGGGCTCTGTTGTGAGGTGATGAGGGGCTTGTTGCTGCTGACATCAGCAGTCTGCTGAGAAGGCATGGACATGCTTTTAGCCTGGGCTTCACCAGTAATGGCATCTCTATCGTTGAAGCCCCTGCCTTTCATATAGAGACGTTGATGCTGGTCCTTGCTTTCCCATGATGCTCTTGGTGTGGCTGGCTCAGCAGCAGCTGGGCGGCCTCTAAACCTAGGGGTTCTATCGTTGTGCCTGTCCTCTTCTCCATTGCCCATCTTATGGCGATAGCCTTGGCGCTCAGCCAGGCCCTCGCGGGTCTCTGATCCAGGCCTACCCCCAGGCTTGGGCACATACGATGTAGGGCCCTCGACGGACTGGACATGTGCAGCGTGACGAGAGATGGCCAGCATTGCCGCCGGTCTCTTTACCCTCTGCAAGGAGGCAGGGACGATCTCTGCGGGTAGGCGAAGGTAGTCACGCAGATAAACAATGCCTTCATTTGAGAGGTACCAATAGAAATGCCTCCAGGCGAACGTTTCCTTCACATAGCCTCTGGACTTCAGGGAGCCCATGGCGCGGATCACCTGTAAGTTGCTGATGCCTGGTATCTCAGGATGTTTTGTCTGAGGCCTTTTGTCCTTCTTGGCCACCATGACACCATCTCGAAACAGGAGCTCATAGATGGCCCTCAGCTCCCTGAGGGGCATCACCATTCCAGCTACCATTATGTTCTACTTTCTGTTTCAAGATGAGCAGCAGAAAAGGGCTGAAAAGCTCTTCAGAAGCGAAAGTTTACTGAATGGCCTCACTCGTTGGTACGTGAAACGATCCAGTGACAAAACCAGCTGCCACGTGCTTTTCAATTAGAAAAGAAGTAATCCTTTCGTTTCAGTGTCTTGCTTTTGCGTCTTCTGCTTGCTTTTTTTTCTCCTTTTTAAAAGTACAAAAAAAAAAAAAAAGTTGTAAACAGTGTTCCAACGTTTTCCACAAGTTTTGGTTTTCCTCTAACACAGTTAAGAAAAGTACTGTTCAGTCAGGCTGGCTGAAAAGTGAACAGTCTGTTCTGCCGAGGCGGCAATGACCGAATGGAAGAGAGGGAGAGAAAGTGTGTGTATGTGAGTCAGGGAGAGACGGAGCGAGAGAGAGAGAGAGCGCAGCACTCTGTTCAGCTCCTCCTACCTTCTCTGTCTAATTCTGAGGAAAAGATGGCATGGAAAAAAGTACCAAAAGACCTCCACAAAAAAAACACAGACCCAAACAAAAAAATCACAACGCGAAAACGAAAAGGGAAAACATTTGTAGGTCCTCTTGTGAACGCGTTCAAGTGTACGAGCGAGCGCACCAAATGAATGGAACAGTACACCTATGCAGTGTGCCTGCGCACATGTCCTGTTGCTCTGTGGACTGCACAGAAACGCCCACCAACACTCATGCGCACGCCTCCTCCAATAAACACACATACATAGTCACAAACAGACCGGGGCCTACAGACACACCCACCCACTCCCCTTGGCATGCCCCAGCAGTCGGGTTAAGGAGTGGGCTGTGACTCGGAGATTAGTGGCAGGATGCACAGACAGGCCGTTGGCTTAGCCCTAGCATACAAATGAAAGACACGCCAGGTATTTATACCTGATGTGCAACATTGTTTCAAATTACTTCCCCAAAAGCCCTCGCATCCTTGGAGCAATGCTTTTATATTGCACTGTACAACCACAATGATAGTGTCAAATATAGGTTGACATTTAAAAGAAGAGCTATGCTGAGTGGACTTTATGATCATGATAGAATTACTCTACGGTTGTACATTACAGTCGATGGGATGTTGGATTCGGCTCACAATAGAACTGGCTGCACAAAGCTATTCATAATAGTGTTTGTTTGGCAGGGCACTTAGCGACCACCAGGTGGAGGAAATGAAAGAGACTGACCAGTGAAGGGTGACTCATTAGAAATGACTCAACTGGCTGCAAGAAGCCCCATTCCCTCTGCTTCTCGGCTGAGGGATAGTTAGGTCCCAATGCCTCAAAATAGACTCACACAACTCTATAAAGAGAAGTGCATTATCGCTAACCTTTTGCGCACTACCAAGAACATGGGATCAAATTACAAGCCCCCTGGAACCATGTCCTCTTTCCTCTGTGCATCTGTCTTTCTTTCTCATCTTTCTTGGTCTGTCAGTGAGAGTGTCTCCTGCAATGGCCAATCCCCGACACACACATGAGGAAACTATACGGGCAGACCACATAGTGCTGAAAGGGAGTCTAAATTTTGCTGAATGTAATTGATGTGCAGTGTAGCAAGGAATACAGTTAAATGGAACTGGAAGGAGTGATTCAGTTGTGAAACTACAGCGGTTGTGAATGGAAGGTAATACGAGGACGCGCAAGCCGCGTCCTCGTGAAACCACACACCATTCCATATGCAAGCCCTCGTGGGAAACTGTTTTGATTTTATTTGCCATGGCGACCAGAACATACTCTGACTCATTCTCAGCTTCTTTTAGAAAGGCAGTATAGTGGCGACCCGTGAATGTGTATATCTCTGGACAGCAGGATCACGTCGTCCACATCCTGTCAGCTGCCTAAGGAAGCCGGCTGTACTAAAACAGTACACTTCATTAGCAGGTTGCCTTCCGAGCATCGCCGATCAGGTCATTGAAGCTATACAGAGCATAATTATAGTCCTTACACGTGAGCATTAGGCCGTTCCCTGGGTGTCATTTCATGAAACTTCAAAGTGGTTGATTTCAACATCGCCTAATGACAGTGAATTATCAGCACCTAAAATTGATGTATTGATTCATGTAAACAAACACAATGAAACACAACCCATTTCGGAGACATCTATTCTCAGAGTTAATAGAGGGTGCCTCAGGCCAGTGCCAGTGATCCCTTCACCTGTATGATTTGGGCGATGCAAAATGGTTGGGTTCAGCACACCACTTGATGAGCGTTGCCAAGCAGGGAGTTGGCTGGAAGGTATGCAAAGTCTTTCACAACAGCCTCCCCACTGCGTAGAGCAGTTCTCAGACTTCCTGTTAGATCTCAGGTGCGTTTGACGTGGCATTAAATCTTCAGTCTTACAACATGACAGTGTTATTATGTGCATGCTTGTCTTTGTCTGACTACAGAGTAGAGCTGGTGAAATATGCTGGGATTTTATGTGCGTGCGCCGGCGTGTGTGTTTAATGCAAACACAAGGTTTGCGTTGCATCAGGATCTTTACATTTTTGCAGTGTCAGTGGATGACAAGGAGCAATTTGCGCATCTCTCAGAACTTTTGGTTGCCTTGGGTTAAGAACAGTACAGAAAGCCTACAGCACAACAGAAAAAACGACACGCACATGAACGGCAAACAAAGCAACCCGTGGCAGACAGCCATTTTGTGCGGGGTTTCCTCTCATTAGTGCTAATTTGAATCATGATCGCTTCGCTCTCCAGGCTGCCTATCAGTATAATTTCATGCACTGCTCACGCACAAAGTGTTAAGTGAACTTCAAAGTCCGACAAAGGGTGCTAAGCTGGCTTCAAGCCCAGTCCCAAGTCATCTCAGTCATCCCGATGTTCAATATGCGCCCTCTTATAATAACATCACAGTTGCTGATACATGCGAGTGTCACTTCTGTTACTCTTTATGCTGGCATAGTATATACTCGCATAGCCTTTCCAGCAGTCGAGATTTTAAATTTGATTTATTCATTATCAACGGAATGATTTGTCAGAAATAGATCAATTTAAAAAACGAAATAAAAACAGGAGCTGCTATCCCCAAATGTGGATCACCAGGTTATATTTTGATGTAATTTAAAAGTTACTGCATCAATAGTTTTTATTCCAGGAATTGAGGTAATTTTATTACCAGAATAGAATTGAGCAATGACCCTGATTGTGTGTCGCAAACTAAAAGTCATCTCACTCGGACTGACTGGACTGACCTCACTGGACTGACTGAATGAACAAGATTTGTGTGCACCACTCTGCCCTTCTGCTTCAGTGTCTCAGACTTCCACACTGCCAGAAATAGACCTGACAGGACTACTAGTCCACGTCGTGGCGCAGCAGGGCCTAATGGTCCAGCACACGTGAACGCCCCTCTGATATCAGAGCCCAGCCACTTGAGCCAGTTCCAAGGAAAGCAAAAGGTCAGGGGATCGTTTGGTACAGTGGGATGATTGTGACTGAGGGTGGGTGATCTTCAGGAATCACTCCAAACATGAAGTCTTTCCAGAACGTGACCTTGGGCACACACACAATCCATTCAAAATAATCATGTTGTGAAGTCAAACATATTTACTGTCCCACTTTTTATCATCAGTATCTAGAAATTGAGGTCCTGATACTTGGTCATTTATGGAACCATATTCATGAGTCGTTTTATGGAGCAGAAGAAACTGGAATGAACAATGCATGTTACCGTGGTCCCATATGCAAGACGATCCCTAAATGGCAGAGCCTCTCTCACATTAGGAGAGCAGATGTTCTGCAGAGGAAATAGCAATCAACAGTTTTGTTAATGCAATCCCTGTCCTGCAGAATGGGATGAACATTCAACTCATTGTCTCGTCTGAGCATGTGTAAGCAAGCACACTGAAAACTCAAACTGTCCAGCGGTTGTGGCAGCCCGGTCCAATCCAGTGCACCTATCGTCCCCCTCTGTGTGATTGTGTGCAGGAGTGTGTCTCGGAGTGTGTGCAGGAGTGTGTGTATGTATTGAAAAGGGTGTGTGTATGGGCAGACATATTTCAACCGTGAGTAACCGACTGAGAGTTCTAAACATTAGCTACAAGGAACTGTTCCTGTTTCGGTCTAGGACAGAGTAACCACCATGCCCACTATGGGCAGTCCTATGACACACAGAGACAAGAACATTATCTGGATTAAAAGACTTGAAAGACTTGTTTGCCTTGTAAATCGCACACAGCGGCTGGGCCAAGGTGTTTTCTAAACAACAACCCTAAAGCCACTGGTACAATATTCCCTTTTCTTTAAATATATGAAGTTACCGCATCTTCAGAAGAAGAAGCATGTTTACTTGCAACAGATCAAGGCGTGAAGCCCACCCCAGTGACAGCTGTCTGCTCTTAAAAGGCTGACGCGTGTAAGGGGACTAACACCTAGCCCCGAGGAATCTGTCAAAGCAGCTGAAAAGGGTCTGTGGGCATCATGTCAACCTGTATCAGCAGACAGCAGAAGGCCCAGGACCCTTCATGCCTGTCCTTCTGGGATTTATGGTTGGCCCACAATGAATTTCACACAACAAAGACACGTGGACGTATCCAAATGCACACTTTTTCACACGCACGCGACTGTTTGCATGGATATGCATAGTTACGCAAATGTAGTTTCATGCACAGCAACAGTTGGTGATCAATGGTTTCCTGGTGAGGCAGGCAGGGAACGCAGAGCGCCCCACTGTAACATGACCCGAGTGAAAAAAGTGTTTATTGATGGTTTGTTTAAAATAGTTTGCAGGTCAAAGGTGACGGTGACAGTTAAAGACATGGTTTCGGAAAACAAGGTTGAGGGTTGAAATCGGAGTTCTTCAGCCTTGGCCCCCGCACTCACAACACGGTTGCACACCTAGTGTATTCTGATTATGGCTCTTTGGAGGAAGATACGAGAGATCGGGCAGATATCCAAAAGTAAGTGCAAATACCACCACTGCGTCTCCTTTCAGTGCGTGGAGGTGCCCTCGCAAGCAGAAGCCGCACGTCTTTCTGTGTTCAACATAAGCAGAGAAAGTCGTCTTTGACTCGAAACAAGAACAAATACGTGATTAACCTCTGGGCATGTTATGAAAGGTAAACGTTGACAATCAGGCGATATTGAAGTTACTCAAAATAAGCTTACAGAGGAACCATTGAGTATGAGGAGTGTGCTATACAGGGTGCATGGTGTAGGGGGGTGTATACCAGAGGCAACATGATTGGCTAAAACGGAGAGGAGGCTAGATTTGCAGTATGAACTAAACCTTTGTTTTTTTTTAACGTACACTAAACTAAACACTGGGCACAGAAAGTGTTTTTTTTCTTTTTCTTCTTTTTTTACAAAGTGTTTCCAGACAAAGAGCCTTGTGTTTTAGGAACTGGTGAACAAATAGGGAACAGAGAGAGTGAGAGACGGACAGACAGAGAAAAAAGGTGTCCTAGGCATTTGTCAGGCGGCAGCTAAAATAAACAAGCCCCTGTTCTGGGATAATTGAGAAAAAAAAAGTGGAAAACACAGTGCGAGGAGAGTTATGCTTATTGGGGGCCACTGTAGCTCAGGAACAATAAATACAAAGGAACGCCCTGAAACAACTCCCATATTCCATAACTTGTTTTCATGGAACGCCATTAAAGAAGTTGTTTATGCGTGTTTACGTCGCTAATCACAGCTCTCAGAAACGATTCAGGTCGGCGAGGCAGGCTGGCAGTGTTGTTCCTGCAGCTCTGCGCTCAGCGATACTTAGCGAGGCTAACCCCACTGTGGCGCTGGGAAGAAAGGCTGGCACCGAGCGGCCGCGAGACTCGCATACGCACAAACCAAAATGGAAAAGCTATAAAGAGGCGCTGGCTTGAGGTAAAGAAACGACAAGGCTTATTTGTGTCCCGAACGCCTCGAGTCGCGGACTCGGCTTCTCCTTTTCCAGAGTGGAAAGAAAAAATGAAGTCAGCAATTATCTCCCTCTGCTCGCCCACAGAAAGAAACAAAAAAACCCCCCAAAAAAAACGTATCAGCCGTGACAATTGCCAAATCCCACTCGCCCTCTTCCCGTCAATGTCTGCTTCTGTCTCTCTCTCTCTCTCTCTCTCTCTCTCTCTCTCTCTCTCTCTTTCTACATCTCCCTCTCCCTCCCTGGAACATTGGGGGAACTGGGAATACGGTGAACACGCTGCCAGACCAGACCGTGTCCTTGCAGGACGCGGTGACCGCGGGGGCGCGATATCATCACATCATGTCCTCCTCCGCCGCGGCGTTGGCGGGAGGAGTGCGTGACGACGGAGCGATGCGACGCGTCTCGTGACGAGTCGCACGCGAGGAGCGCAGGTTTGCACGCCGCTGGCGGATCTAACGTCTCGTGTTCCTCTGCGTTATCTCGTAAAGGCATTCTAACTGGTCGGGAAGTGCGAGAGGTTCTGGCCCGGGACAGGGACTTTATGGGTTTGATGGAGGGCTCTTCCCCTTGTCCCGTCCGCTTTAGAGAAGCGTTTAAGAGTCAGCTCGGCGTTTACACCCCATTTGGGTTTTACTACTGTGGAATGCTGTTGTAGTTCCTCGTGAATCGTAAAAAGAAAACCCGATTCATCCAAAGTCCATGCGACTCTCTCACAACATTGTTGTGGGAGAGATGCAAAACATACACGCACCTTTTTTTATGACACAGCCCGCCAATGTCAAACACGGATTGCAAATACATGCCGACAGTAAATTAATCCTTTTTATCTTTTTACGGTCAACCTCCGGCGCAAGGCGTCGGAACGGCTCCGGAAAGATCGGAAGGCTAGCTTACCTTTTTTAGAGGTACGCCAGAAGCGATCTCCAAGGGGGTCCCCACTGTCCACACTGCTTTGACTTAACTTTAGCATGGCTCAGCCACAACCTCACTTAGCCACCCTCACAAGACCCGGGAAACGCCACGGCTAGTCGCCTCCCTTGAGCCCCTGGAAGCCCATTTCATGGCGGGCGACGCGGAGCACTAGGCTCGAGGATGGGGGACGAGGGCGAACAGAGTGGGAGTGGAAGGGTGCTGGCGATGTGTGGACAGAATATAGCACACACACACACACACACACACACACACATACACACACAAAAAAAGTTGAAACAAAGGACTCTCTTCATCCCGTTCTCAAAAAAAAGGGCACACATGAACATCGAGGCTATAAATCGGAGGGCCTCCTCGGACCCCACATTTCCTTCGTCCGCTGCCCCGGCGACCGTGCCCGTCGTCCCCCGCACGGGGGGGGGGGGGGGGGGGGCCG